>JAXIVH010000123.1:292852-502188 GCA_036785325.1 Urophycis tenuis
TTGCGTCTTATATGTACATGTGTGTCCATGTGTGCAAATGCAAGAAAAGTATGTTGCGTTGTGAACAATTCTTCAGGGGGAGAAGCTCAGACCCCACCAGGCTGTCCCCGGCCCCCACGTTAAAGAGCCTTTTGTGTCGCTCGTGTGAGATAACGCCGTTCAGTTGGTCGTGTCTGTGTTGCCCTCTTCAGGTTTCAAAGCCCTTCTGAAGTGCCTGTCTGGGAGGTTCTGCAGCCGCGAGCTGATAGGAATCATGGGGCCCTCTGGGGCCGGCAAGTCCACCTTAATGAACATCCTGGCTGGATACAGGTGAGCGGAAACAACCTGAAGCACCTGCATTCTGCTTCCCCACCAATATGGCCACAGTCCTAGACAGGTGTACAGCGACGCTGCATTGTCCTTTGGATTGTACGGCAAAGCTGCCTCCATATAGGAGAGGCAAAGACTGGCCTGTAAACAAATACAAATACTGTAAACAATTGAAGACATTATCATTACTTAATGTGGTATGTGCTCAGAAAGCTACTTTCTTTGTCTTGATGCATGTAAGTCTGTGTGTGTTTGTGTGTGTGTGTGTTGATGCGTATGTGTTTCGTTTTTGAATTTGTGTGCGTGTGCATGTGTATTTGGATTTATGTGTTGTGTTGATGTGGTTGTGTTGTGTGTTGTGTTGATGTGTATTTGTATTGATGTGTTGGCGTTGATGCATGTGTTTGTGTTAACACGTGTGTGTGTGTGTGTGTGTGTGTGTGTGTGTGTGCGTGCGCGCGCGCAGGGAGACAGGGATGAAGGGTCAGATCCTGGTCAACGGGAAGCCCCGGGATCTGAGGACCTTCCGGAAGATGTCCTGCTACATCATGCAAGATGACATGCTCCTGCCACACCTCACTGTGCAGGAGGCCATGATGGTGAGGGCAGAGTGGCTGACCAGGCTGCATGTTGCTCCATTGTTGCCTGGAAACCTTGTGATGGAAGGCATTCGTCTAATTTACTTTTAAATGACATGTATCTAAAGGGGAGCGTGAGACCAGATATTCACATTTGTGTTGGTAAAAAAACATGAGTCTGACCTTGGCTGGGCAGGAACTGGTTCACAAATATGGCCACAGCCGTACCTTGTTCAAAGAAACTACTGCCAAACAGAGTAACACTGTTGCTCTCTTTGCTCTTGCCAAATCTGGTGGTAAGCAAAGCAAAAAATGTATTCTAATCTGAAAAAAGTCTTCCATGCAGAGTGCTTTGTATCTCTTAACACTGTTATGCAGTCTATCAAACTGATTTAGACAGTTTGGCTTGCTCAATAGAATGCTACAGTTTCTGTGGGTGGCAGCATTAGCATTATTTATTTAATTCGGCAGACTGTGGCACTATTTGTTTGTCATGAACTGAAACTCCCTCCCCTTATTACTGAATGGACCTTTGACTTTTCCAACTGACCATTGAATTTTATTTTCGAAAAGGTTCAAAGTTTTACTAAACAGGACAGCCATCTCTCTTTCTTGTCTACCACATGATGCATGCACATGAAAGTAGTAGTAAGCCATGCCACAGACTCAGAATGGGCTCATGACTTATGCGGCACTGTCACCTAGTGGTCAACATAGGTAGGTGCTCAAACCACCCAACATGTAAGTGTGTGTGTGTGTGTGTGTGTGTGTGTGTGTGTGTGTGTGTGTGTGTGTGTGTGTGTGTGTGTGTGTGTGTGTGTGTGTGTGTGTGTGTGTGTGTGTGTGTGTGTGTGTGTGTGTGTGTGTGTGTGTGTGTGTGTGTGTGTGTGTGTGTGTGTGTGTGTGTGTGTGTGTGTGTGTGTGCGTGTGTGTGCACTGTTTTTTTTGTTTGTTTTTTGATCACCAAAGGTCTCTGCCAACTTGAAGCTGAATGAATCCATGGAGGTGAAGAAGGAACTGGTGAGTTGAAAGTAAAATTGCTACAATGTGAAGCATCTCTCCCTGTTCTGAAACATCCCATCTTGCCTCTCCCTTTGAACTGAAGTGCATGTATTATGGTTTGAGTGTAGGTGGTCTATCATGTATTAAAGGAGGAAGAAACCTGCCTCACATGTTATCACTATGTGTTCCTCTTCCTCTAATCCCCTGAGAGGAATCCTCTTGTTTTTGAGAAACACCTGCCTCACATGTTACCACTACGTGTTCCTCTTCCTCTTTGTTCAACATGAGGTTTGTTGGCTCTTCCTCTGGGTAACATGGCTCTGGGGGTAGATCTGTCTCAATATTTTTGGTGTGACCAGAATGCCAATCTGTATACGTACATTTGTTAATCTGTCAATAACCATTCGACAAGCACAACACAACTCACATCAATATTAAGCAAATACACATGTGGATCTCATGTCTTCCTGTACCAACTCAGTTCTACAGGTACGGATTGCATTTTGCTCACCAATAGTGTTGAGACAACCTTTCCATTGGTTGGGGGTAGATTGACCGTGGCTGTGTTGTGTTGTCCAGGTGAATGAGATCCTGACTGCCCTGGGCCTCCAGGAGTGTGCCCACACGCGCACCAGCTCTCTGTCTGGAGGTCAGTGCAAGCGGCTCGCCATCGCCCAGGAGCTGGTCAACAATCCTCCAGTCATGTTCTTTGATGAGCCCACCAGGTATGGGGGTCCGAGCCCGGAGCCAAATACCTTCAGTCATAGCTTAATGGCTGCAAAACAAATAGTAATACAGTTGTATATAGTTTATACACGCACACACACACACACACACACACACACACACACACACACACACACACACACACACACACACACACACACACACACACACACACACATTATCTCTGTAAAGAATGGTTGGATTTTCAAGTCTCATGTCAGGTAGCCCTTTGGGGAAGAGATTCTTGAAATGACTCAAATCCATTGAACAGAGTATAGACAAGGAGAAGAGCTAGAACAGATACAAATACAGAACCTGTTTTTCCAATAATAAATATAAAAAAATTATACTTTGTGTATTGTGTAAACTGTTTACATGTCTTATGTTTTGTCTCTCACTCTTTCCCTCTACCTCTCTGTCTCTCCCTTTTGATTGCTCTCTCTCTCTCTCTCTCTCTCTCTCTCTCTCTCTCTCTCTCTCTCTCTCTCTCTCTCTCTCTCTCTCTCTCTCTCTCTAACAGTGGATTAGACAGCTCCTCCTGCTACCAGGTGGTCTCTCTGTTGCACTCTCTGGCTCTTGGCGGGAGGACTATCATCTGCACCATCCACCAGCCCAGTGCCAAGCTCTTTGAGATGTTCGACAAGGTGCGGTCACAGCCCCTACCCCCCACCCTCCACCCTCCACCCCATTATCATTAATAGAATGATAATTCAATGGATGGGTGTAACAATGTTGAACATAAAACAAATTAAACATAGCGTCAGCTTGTTGTTGGTGTTGTATTGTCATTTGTTCCCTTTGTTGTTAACTATTGCGCATGAACCACCGGGACAAATTCCTAGTAGGTCCAAACCTATTCGGCAATAAAGTCCTTCTGAGTTCTGAGATATTTGCATTGGCGGTTCTGTGAAGCGCAACTATCTTCTTGAATCGAACGGTGTGTTCCTCCTGCAGCTCTACATTCTGAGCCAGGGTCAGTGTATCTACAAAGGCACGGTCTCTTACCTCATCCCTTATCTCAAGACCGTGGGCCTGCGCTGTCCCACCTACCACAACCCTGCAGACTTCAGTAGGTAGACTCAACACGGACCTACAGTCTGAAGGAGTGGCGTCATAATGAAACCAGTCTCATTTAATTACAGACGTCGATCTGTCTTTACAGATCGATTGATTGCTGTTTCATCTCTGTTTCATCTCTCGACCGTTCCTCTGGTGTTATGTCCACGTCCCAGTCATCGAGGTGGCGTCGGGGGAGTACGGAGATCTGAACCCGGTGCTGTTCGAGGCCGTGAGGGATGGGATGTGCGCCGTGGAGGAGAAGAAGAACCAGTGTGATAGAAGGAGTCCATCCGTCTGCACTACCAAGTGCTCCAAGGTAACCGAGTGGAGTGGCTGGCCGACGGCAGCATCGTGTCACAGTGCTGCTGTGTGTTCAGTGTTCTAGGATGAAGCTTAGGAGGGATCGATCCTTCTCTGTGTCAGCTTCTAGACTGAGGGACATTCTGCCTTATTCTCCCTTATACTCCATCAAGTCAGCGCCCGCAATCATATATTCTAATCTGGTCTTAAAACTTGTTTCTATTCACTAGCATTTGAAACTGTGTGGATATGCCTGCATGTTGTGGATGAATGAACCACTTCAGACACTTTGCTTGCTGCTATCAACACCAGAAATGTGTACATCAGCACTTGGTCAATGCCGGGTGTTTTAAATGTGCTCTATAAATACATTAGATGAGATTTGATGCACTGCCATCCAGAGAGAGGCAAAGAGAGGTTATTGATTTAACAGACTGATCCTTCTATCCAGGACTCGGGGCACATTGAAAGCCATACATTTGCCACGAGCACCCTGACACAGTTCTGCATCCTGTTCAAGAGGACTTTCATAACTATATGTCGCGATCAGGTCAGCATCATCATACCCCAAGTGTATCCATTGGGTTTCATAACTAGCACCTTTCAACTTTAACTGCTTGTACTAAATCTGAAAATCTGAAAATTCCTGTCTATCCTCTGCATGATGTGGTTTGTTTGTTAGTAAAATGGGATTTAAAGGGCGGCAGTTGTATGGATAATTAGTGTTGTCTTTGTGGGGCTGGGTTGGGCACACTGGAGTACAATTGCAAGGGAGAACAACTGAACCGGTCTGGCAAGTATTGACTGAGTCAGGGTGAAAGATAATGCACTGCTTCTCCTTTGGCAGGTTCTGACCCATCTCAGATTGATGTCCCATATCGCCATAGGAGTGCTTATAGGGCTGCTCTACCTAAACATTGGCAACGATGCCAGCAAGGTCTTCAATAACACTGGATTCCTCTTCTTCTCCATGCTGTTCATCATGTTTGGAGCGCTCATGCCCACTGTGCTGACCTGTAAGAGGAGGAAGAACTGTCAAATCTTGCATTTTTGTTATTGTGAAAATAGGTTTTCTAAATCGATTTCTAAATCACACTCTTGCAGAGTTTATCAAAGGATTTTCTCTTGCAGGCTGCAACAAAACATTAAGGTTACAGACACTAAGGTTACAGACACTAAGGTTACAGACACGAACCACCCACACAAGTGGCAGACAATCAAAGCAGCACACCCTTTTCTACTTCATCTTGTTTAAGTCCTATCCGTTCTTCTTCTTCTTCTTTTGTACAGTCCTTTATTATAACTTTAGTATGTACAGTCGTAGGAGGATGTTTATCCTTTCTGAAATAGTGCAGGATTAAGGATTGTTTTTGGTTTTTAATTTGATTTGGGACTTTTTTAAACTGTAATTGGAAAACCCATAACCTTTATAAGAAATGTATATATATATACATGATTGTCATATCTTGTTGCTCAGTTCCCTTGGAGATGTCTGTGTTCCTACGGGAACATCTGAACTACTGGTACAGCCTGAAGGCCTACTATCTAGCCAAGACTATGGCTGACATTCCATTCCAGGTGAGTTCCCAGATATGCCTTCCCACCAGTTCACCATCCAGCACATTAAAACACAAGTCATTCAAGAGAAAAAAACACGAGGGTCCTCCGTACTTTGAACAGACTAATACACCTAAATCTACACCGACACTGTAATACTGAACCTGAACACTTCTGACAGGGCTCTCTGCTGGGGTGTGAGAGAATTTCCCACTGATTTACTTCCATGAACATAAAGGTGAAAACGCTGTGTCTGCGCTGTGCTTACAGGTGATCTGCCCCGTCATGTACTGCAGCATAGTGTACTGGATGACAGAGCAGCCACCCGAGGCCACCAGATACCTCCTGTTCTTAGCGCTCTCCACCTGCACGGCCCTGGTAGCCCAGTCTCTTGGGCTTCTGGTCGGCGCTGCCTCCACCTCCCTTCAGGTAGTGAACCCCCTCACAAGACTCGTGGTCTGCATAGCGGCCTTTAGGGAACATTTGTACATAAAATGGAAACCTTCCTGTTATCCCCTGCACGCTTTTCATCCACAGGTGGCCACCTTCGTAGGCCCCGTCACAGCCATCCCCGTGTTGCTGTTCTCGGGGTTTTTCGTCAACTTTGACACCATCCCGACGTACCTTCAGTGGAGCTCCTACATCTCCTACGTCAGGTGTGTAGTGTAGGAGGATTTGAAGGATGATCCTACTAGACTAAATGATGAGGTAGCACTGAGGGGCAGAACGGCACAACGACTTTGTTAAAGAATGAGTAAACTCCCATTTTAGCAGAACTGGGTGCAAGTGTGAGGAGAATAGCAGTCGCCTCGTGATTTACAGAGAATTTCCCCGTTGTACGACAACATTTTTGTGAAAATGAACACGGAAATGTTCACTGCGGTGAACTTGCGGTTAACTTACCCTTTAACTAAGCCAACAATGCCCACCTTCATTCATGCTCACGAGAGGATGGCTACCTGACCCTAGCCTGATGGGCCGGGTCGGGTTTGGACTAATATTTAGATATTATGCTTGGGTTTGGGTCGGGCTCGCACATCTGTCACATCTGCGCGATTCAATTTTTTTTATTTAGCCGCGTGTTAACCCGCGCATGTTGCGCTCATTTCTTTGTTGACATTTCCAAACGCGGGCTTTCATAAACACAGACGTGTCATTATTATGAAAAAGAACAGACTTTAACTGTGTCGGTTTTGGACATAAAAAGCTTGATGCCTGTCAGGCTCGGGGCGGGTTGGGTTACTGTTCTGTCGGACGCGGGCCGGGCTCGGACAGAAGATTCCGGCTCGATCCGCACTCTAATGCCCACGGGTGGGCATACTTCAATGAGCAACATGATGGTAGCGTTTGGTTTGCTCTCTAAATGGCTTCCCCCTCGTCCGGGCATCACCAGGTATGGCTTTGAGGGCGTGATCCTGTCCATATACGGGCTGAACCGGACCGAGCTGGACTGCCCGGCCAAGGTGTGCAAGTTCCAGCAGCCCGAAGAGGTTCTCCAGCTGCTGGATGTGGAGGACGCCAAGCTCTACATGGACTTCATCGCCCTGGGCATTTTCTTCCTCGTCTTCCGACTGGCCACCTACCTCGTCCTCCGCTACAAGGTCAAGTCGGTGCGGTAGGTTTGGACCCGGCTCCGCCCTCCCTGAGGAAAGCGCTCAAGGCCCCCCCCCCCCCCCCCCCCCCCCCCCCCTGCCAGCTCTGGTCCATCTCACTACAGCCGTCCACCGAGCGTGGACCCGACCCGGCAGAACCTGTTTCTTCAGCTTCAGCTTGGTGGCTTTGATAATACTGCACACTCGCTGCTACACACCACACAACATAATGAACCCTGACCCGCCACACAGCAGGCCAGTCGTGTTCCGTTTCATGGCGAAGAGCATCCAGGAACCGATCCGGAGCGAGCAGGTTTGCCGGGTGTACCTCACATGTCTGGACTTAAAAAGGAGAATACCAATGTGTTATGAAACCAGTTCTACGAGACAGCATATTACACACTCCCTATAGTGACCTTTCCTGATGTTTTCCAACGTTTCTTTCTTTCCTCGGGGCAAGGCGAATGCTGTGCAGTTCTGTACTTTTCCCGGAGTTGCCGTGCATCTCTGGCACCTTCCAAACCGGCTTATGCCAGAGTTTATAGTAAACTCTCCTACATATTGAAATAGGACCTGGGGAGAACCAAATACATTTAAGAGAGTGTTTACATTTTTTGATAGAAAGACAAACAAATGATTTTAACGACATACTGTTGCACTGGAGAGAGAGAGAGAGAGAGAGAACAAGAGAATGTGCGAAACAAAGAGAGAGAGAGAGAGAGAGAGAGAGAGAGAGAGAGAGAGAGAGAGAGAGAGAGAGAGAGAGAGAGAGAGAGAGAGAGAGAGAGAGAGAGAGAGAGAGGTACCTGTAGACTGAAGTAATTTGAGCATTTCAATTTGTTTATTCATGGGATCATATTAAGGCCTAATACTCTAGCTGCTTCTTTGAGTTATTTGTATTTTTTTCTTTTGTTGTAGGCTAGTACTGAGCTTGAGAAAAAAACCCAATCTGATTTAGTCTTTACTCCTTATGTATTAATACAATCTTCAAAATTGTTTTAACTTTTTTATATCTAAGGTAGACATTTTCTCATCAGATAATAATATCTTGAGAATATGTATTTTTCTACTTCTATGATCAACTTTTGAAATGTAATTATACAATCGTACTTAAAATAAATACATTCAATCTTAATTTCATACAGCATTTACTTCTATAATCATAATTTCATCAGTATTATTTAAAAAAAATGTTATTTGTGTCCAAGCACTGCCAAAAAACACCCATGTGATTATTTATATTCCATTCCACAGCCACATACAATATGATAAAAATGCTCATATGTTTAAGGCCTCAGTCCTAGTGGCAACCAAAAAGAACAACGATTAACGTTTAACGGGGATATTTTCGCACGTCACTCACATTATTGACAATTGACTGTGATTTGCTCTTTGTTCATACAGTATGTCAAACGCATATTTATCCTGTTTTGAACCCTCGTTGTGCAGCAATGACTTGACCCTAATAAAAGTGTCACTATTTTTGACTGTCCTTTCATGTTTTGGTTGTTACTGTGTTGTTCTTTTAAACTGACTCATCAGTATTAAGTAGGCAGCGTCTCAGTGCAGACAAGTAAAAATGAATAAATCTGAAAATGAATGAAATGAATGAATAAAATGAATAGTAAAATGAAAATGAATAAAATGAATAGTAAAATGAAAATGAATAAAATGAAATGAATAAAATGAATAAAACTGCGCTCCGCCAGCGCGTCACGGAACAGGAAGTGCGACGTCAACCTCCGAGGAGCTGATGGTAAATGTAGTGCAGCAAGAAACATCTCAATAATCAGTGTCTTCGTTCAAAATCCAGCCTTGTCAGTGTAAGTTATTTACAGTGTGTGGACCATGTGTACGTTAACCACGCGACTGTTAATTCGTTTCACGATTTGTAAGCGTCTGATCGCTTACGAGCCCCCCATGCGACCCAACAATCCGTATTGGTGCCCTTGCTCACCATTGCGCTATGGTCAAGCCTTATAGAGAAATATAGTGATTTATCTTCCTGCATTGTATGTCCTTATGCCACCATCCCTGCAGTAAACATCAGGCGGGGGGGGGGGGGGGGGGGGACAAGAGTCCGCCCAGAATCCCGTTAGATGTGTCATGTGTGCATACGTCGGGGGGCTGCCCAGAAGACAGCTCAGCTCCTTCTCGACCCTCACTGTCAAAACAGATGATCAGTCAATGCCGGGTGCAGAGCAGCCGGCAATGTGAAACGTTATGACGCATATTTACCATATATTGAGACATTAGTAATTGAATGCACGTCTCGCAGGGCGGATACGGTTTCGTGAGCGGCCAGCTGTTGGTGTGTCTTTAAGTTCAGTCATCGGATGTCATTCGATATCCACGGCTGCGTTAGTTGACCCAACAAGTGATCTGTACCGATCATCAAATCCAGAATGTGAAATACTGCGGGTAAGTAAGTTAAAATAAATGTATATATTTTACACGAAAGTGATACACGGTGGCTATTTTACGGTATAACACTAGGCTAGCAGCCTTATAGTATAGCTGAATAGCAACTTTACGTGCAGTGTGCCGGTTGATTATTCATGATTATTGAGTTTATTTGGAGGACAGCTGCCTTGTTAGCGGGGCAGTAGTAGTGGTGGAGGGGGAAACAGGCGGCAGTAGGCTGTTCGGAGTAAGTAGGAGTCTTTTACCGCATGCATGAACCCACTTCTGCCTGAGTACAGCATGTACGCAGACCCCCAGGAGGATGATCTCTATCTTGGGACCCCTCTTCACAGTCCTCATAACACGCAACGTCCGTGTTAATATATGCACCAAAGAAACAAGATTCACAGGAGGACCAATTTGTAAAGTGTTTTTATAGTGCGGGTTGTTGACCTTCAACAAGAACAACAGGAACCAGTCATAAACAAAATAGATTTCTAAAGGGGCTGTGTGAGTCATTTAAGATCAAGACATTTTCTGAAATACAAAAGCAGGACATGTATACAAAGACACACCATGGAATTATGTGTGCCTTGTTTTTCATTTCGACTGAGGACCTTAAAATGTCTTCTTTTTGTTTGTCATTCAGGGGTCAACTATAACCTTCTGACCAGGAGAGTCACCTGTTAGGGGACAATGAGCTCACTGCAAAGGTCAGTTACATTCATAGTTGTACACAATATGACATGTAAGGTTTGTTGTTGACCACATTATAATGTAGTTTTTTATTCAACATAGAATGCCAAAGAACAATCACATAATAAAAAAAACAATTCAACATGAATTTATCATGAACTAACTTTAACTAGCCTGACATCACCAGACCAATTTCCAGAGCAGTAACATATTAAGCTTGCAGATTTGTCTGGTTCCTAGAGTACACCTTGACATCATTCCAATGGTTATCATGGTTCTGGCTCTGCTCTGCTTTGATGATGTTAAATGATAAGCCCACACGTTCTTTGGCTCAGCCTCATCATTTTCCTCAGAACTGTTTCACATATCCTGTTTGTCTTTTAATATGACGACATAATTGTGAATCTGAGAGAAACTCCCTGCATTCTCAGTAATTTCCCTGCTTCTCTGTGATCAGAAGCAGATGTTGCCACTGCAGGAACTGTTGATGAAACCATTGGTCATTGTCATATTTCTTTCTCTGAATGACTCAAAATCAATTATGATGTAGATTAATAATGTTATGTCTGACTTGCATGGAGAGTGGCCTTGGTCCCATGTCTTCCAACTTAAAACCAGCTGTCCATAACCTTGGGGGTAATGTTTGATACAGACTTGAGCTTTAAAAGTCCAGTCTTTCTTTTTGCAACTTGGAACAATCACCAACATTAAACTGTTTTTTTTATCCAAAAGTAATTTTGAAAAAGTAGTACTCACTTTTATCTTCTCTAGACTGGACGACTGGTACTCTCTGCTGGCAAAAGGTCACTCTCTCACCTCCCAACTAGTCCAGAATAAAGCAGCTAAGCTCATCACCCCATTCCTGGGTTCCAAGCATTGGCTCCCTGTTACTTTTAGATTTTGCTGGTCAATTTTAAAGCTTGCCACAACTCTGGCTCCCACTTTCACTATTGAAGTGTAAGCCCGTTGTGAGCCAGTTCACAGCTTGGGATCCTCGGGTGGGACCCGCCTCGAGTGACAAAGGCTCAAGTCCAAAGGTGACCTCTGTCCCGCGGACTTTGAAACATCCTACCTGAGGAAATGAGGCTAGCAGAATCAGTAGCTCCTTTTAACTCACTTCTTAAAACTCACTTTTTTTGTATTCCTTTTATTTCATATAGTTCCTTTTCTGGTTTGACCACGATCTCACATTATATTCGATTGTTATCTTTAAAGTTGTAACGGCCGTGACTCCTGCTAGACTTCCCTGCTTCTGGTGCTCCAGTGCTTTTAATAATTCATTATTTGAGTATTTCAAAAGTGATTTGCTCGTATTGTGCATGTCAAAGCACTTTGTAAACATCGTTTTTGAAGGTGCTATATAAATTATGTTTATTATTATAAAACACTAATGCAGTACGTCACAATGTTTCTAAAACTTTGAAGGTGAATGGACCAAAGTGTACTTGGTGGAAGGAACATTTTATCATGAATGTTATATCGTTATATTTCCATTTAGCAGACGCTTTTATCCAAAGCGACTTACAAAGAGTACATTTGTCATAAGAAGGTGAAACATTTCATTGCTGCTAATACAGTAAGACAGTCACCAGAACAAGTTTCAAGCATTTCAATTGCTAGGTTAACCATTGCTAGTATACAACATCTCTGGCTAAGTGCCAAGTAGCAAAGAGCGATCGTCGTTGTATGAAGTTATCGTTGTATGAAGTGACTCTCTGCTGTTGTTCTCTTCACCAGACAGCTGAATGTGCTGCGATGGAGCTGGAGGAGGAGAGTGGAGGTCTCTCTCATCCCGCCTCCTGCCGTTTACACCCGAACCCTCTGCAGCCGTGCACAGGACCCCGGTACACACACACACACACACACACACACACACACACACACACACACACACACACACACACACACACACACACACACACACACACACACACACACACACACACACACACACACACACACACGCACATGGGCATGCACACGCACACACACACGCATGCTGTGCGCAGCGGAGACCATTATCACCCATGTACAGACAAGATGACCCCACACTGTCATGTTGCCTTTGCACTATAAGCCATGCAGATGTAGCATTGATGAAAGTACTGGCGCAGTATTGATGATACAGACATGGATGAGAGAATGTAGATACCTAAATCCATGTAACATATTGTCAAGTATTGCTTAAAAAATGCCTTGATTTTCTGCTATTATAACGCCCTGTTGGATATCTCCATTGGAAAAAGTGGGATTCCATGTGAATATGATGCTACTGTACACTTACTAATACTATTGACTTACTAACTCATTTATCTATGTGTCCACTGATTAGAGGGCGGCATGTAGCTCAGTGGGTAGAGCGGGTGGTTAGTGGTCGTCCACTAACCGTAGGGTTGGGGGTTCGATCCCTGTGATCCCCACTTCCAAAACTGTCTGCATGTCGAAGTGTCCTTGAGCAAGACACTGAACCCTGAACCCCAACTTGCTCCCCGGGCGCTGATCATAGCAGCCCACTGCTCCTATGTACAATAGGATGGGTCAAATGCAGAGAACGAATTTCGTTCCCATGTCATGGGAATGACAAATAAAGACCACAATGTCCCAATAATTATTGGTCTAAATATGGTCCCTCTATTCATTCTATATCGACTGATATCACATGTGCAAATGAAGGATGTGCAGACCGACATTTACCTGACAAAGTGTCCCCTCCCCATTCAGTGGACCCCATCGAGATCCACAAGAGGAAGCTGGAGCTGTGGTTCAGCCACCTGCCCCAGGAGGAGAAGCAGTTTGGGGGCTACTTCATCCCGGAGACCATGCACGTGGAGCCCCTGATCCTGGAGAGGGAGCCCGGGGAGAAGAGGAGCCCCCTGACCCAGAGCCCCCTGCTGGAGGGCCCGCCCAGCCCCGCGCGCACGATGGAGCAGCTGTTTGAGCCCACAGCGGACTGGGGCGGAGCCCGGGGCCTCAACGTCATGCTGTACGGCGCCGTGGGGACGGGCAAGAGCACCGTGGTCCGGAAGCTGGTGCTGGACTGGTGCGCCGGGTCCTCCCTGACCCAGTTCAAGCTGCTGTTGCCCTTCTCCTGTGAAGACCTCTCCCAGCTGACCAGGTGAAGTGTCCTTTTAGTACGGTGCTTTTACATTCCAGTGTATTTCATGGTTGTCCTAAAGGAAATATGCAACACATAGTTTGAAAATGCATTGTTGTGTAGAGGCTAACTTAAAGACTAGGGACTTACATGGGGCTTACAGGGACAAGCAAAGATGCTCTCTTCAGAAGATAAGAAGATTCGGCTGAATATGTTTTTATTATTTTATTATTATTTAGGCCATTTAGCAGACACTTTTGTCTAAAGCGACTTACATTCAGCACATTTGTCAGACAGTTTTGGGGTTCGACATGTGGAGGTGGGGATCGAACTGCCAACCCTCTGGTTAGTGGACGACCCGCTCTACCCACAACCCGCTCTACCCACTGAGCTTTGCTGTGCTGTGACTGTGAACACCAGTTTGCGTAAACAGTGTAGAGTGAATGAATTATTTTATTAGTCAATTCAATAGTCAATTTTCTATAAAATCAACATTGAGCTTATAATTTAATAGATAATAGATTTTTTTTTTTTAAAGATGGATAAGAAGGCATCCTTTGTATGATATTATCTTAATCTTGAACCATTTAGGTGAAATCACCATTGCTGCTGACTGCAGCAATGGCTAGCAATGTAGCCTCAGTGCTTGGGGGACTGCTTTAAAATCGAGGTTATATCACATCCATCCAGTGTGTTGGCCAATAACTGTATTCACAGCAGAGCAGGAGCCAGCAGCAGAGTGTTGTAGCTCCTGGGTGATATATCCTCTGAGGTGTGTGTGAATCCAGCCCCCCTGGTCCCCATGCAGGGCGTCCTCTCTACAGGACCTGGTGGGCAGGAAGTACCTCCACCTGCGCAGGACCCCGCTGCTGAGCGGCGAGGGGGACCAGGCCAAGGGGATCCTCTTCCTCTTCAACGGGATGGAGAAGATGAAGCTGGACTTCCGCATCAGCACCACGGAGCTGTGCAGCGACCCTGGCGAGGCGCTCTCCTCCGGGGCCGTGGTGGTCAACCTGCTGAGGAAGTACCTCCTGCCTGAGGTGGAGCCCCCCCCCCCGGCCGCTGCCTCTCCACTTCCTGTTTTACTGTTGCAGCCCCGTTGGGGAACCACAATACTGAATCTAATATGTCAAAGTGACTTCTTGTTCCAACGGACAACTCAGGCGGGCGCTTGCCTGCCATGACAGCAAGCGATTGCAATGAGCAATTTTGTCTTTTGGAATTACCCGCAGTCAAAATGAGTTATGTTGCAACATTACAGTGATTCATCAAGTATTTGACAATATGAAGTCCTATATTGATATTGTTTACATTATTTGTGGCAGGCATGTTCACGCGAAATGCTCTGAGGCAGGAAGTCATTTTGGCTATTTTTATCAGTTATGGATGTTTTGAATGTTTTTGATGAAAACAGGAACAAAAACCCAGATGAGACCAATACAACGGTCTACCAAACCTGTATTTTCCTTCACTGTATACCCAACACACTGAAATAGGGGATTTCGGTTAATATTTGTAGCGTGACCAAAAACACTAAAGGAATCCTATTAAAAACATGCAGAAGGGCTGTATGTTTTCACTTGTTTTGGAAAGGACTGAAGTCTGTTTTGGACATGAAATTTCAAAGGGAAGGCAATGCAAGGTTATTTATATATCACAACTTTTATATAGAACCATTCAAACACAAGTTACTTGCCATTGGTAGTGATTTACAAAGTAATAAATCACTTTTAAAAAGATTTCAAGAATAATCATTAAAGGAAAAAGAATATGTATATAGTTATAAAATACAAAATAAAAGATAATAAAGGGAGAATAAAGGGAATAGATGAAACACTTGAAGCTACTTCACCATGCTTGGTTGGAACACTGGCAACAGCAGGCAGGCCCATCCCTGATGACCTAAAACTGTTGTTTTCATCTTTAAGTTTCAGTTTAAACATAAAATCAAGTTTTATGGTTTTTGGTTTCAGATCATCCCACTGGGTAGAACTCATGATCAGTACCATGATCAGTACCCGTGTTGATTTTTCTGGTCCATTTCTGTTGTGTTTTGGGAAACGTACGTGTTGCTACCAAAAGAGTGTATCATCTGCATTGTTCTCGTAACAGCCATATCGTGCATGACACAACCAGTCAGCTATGACACGCGAGCCATGGGGTGAAAAAAAACCATGTAAACACAACTCAAGTATCTGTTGTGCCCGTCATCCCACAGGCCAGCGTCCTGGTGACCACCCGGCTCTCTGCCTTGGAGTCCATCCCTGAGAAGTACGTGGGCCGCTACGCGCAGATCTGCGGCTTTGACAACGCCGAGCGGCAGCGCGCCTACTTCACCAGCCGCCTGCTGCAGCAGCCCAGCACCGGGGCGGCCCAGCCCAACCGGGAGGCCCTGATCGAGCTCCTCTACCTCAACCTGCAGAGGGAGAGCCGCCTGGCCCGGGCCTGCTTCCTGCCCTCCTACTGCTGGCTCACCTGCGCCACGCTGCACTTCCTGCACTTCACCGACTGCCAGGCGCCCATCCGCACGCTCACGGGCATCTACACCAGCTTCCTGCGGCTCAACTTCGGCGGGGAGGTGCTGGGCTCGGGGCCGCGGGCGGACGGCTCGGTCCAGGAGCAGAAGGGCTCCCTGATGCTGTACGTGGTGCGCACGGTGGGGAAGCTGGCCTTCGACGGCGTCACCAACAAGCGCATCTCCTTCCCGGAGAGCGAGCTGGAGCAGTGGGTCGGGGGCAAGACCAAGACGGACGAGGAGCTGCGGCAGCTGGCCGTGTTCAGGACCGACGTGCTGGACTTCTTCCTGGTCCCCTGCCCCGCCAAGGACGGCCAGGACGAGGACGAGCGGCGCTACGTGTTCGCCGTGCCGGCCATGCAGGAGTACCTGGCCGCACTCTACGTGGTGCTGGGCGAGAACAAGTCGGCCCTGGAGAAGCTCAGCCAGCAGGTGTCGGTGGCCATCGGCCAAGTGAACGAGGACGTCAGCGCCGTGGTGGCGGTCCTCTCCAAGGTCATCCCGCTGCGCATCTTCGCCGTGTTCAACCTCCTCAAGCTGTTCCCCAAGCTGTACGAGAAGGTCACCAGCCACAACCAGGGGCGCATCGCCCGGACGCTGGCCTCCGAGATGTTCCGCACCGAGGACAGCTTCAACGAGGACGTCCTGGACCAGGTGGAGCAGGGCCTGCTGGGCCTCCACGGGCCGCAGCCCGAGCGGCACGACGAGAGCCAGCCGTTCGAGCTCTACCCCATCTTCATGGGCGGCCTGCTGCACTACGACAACCGCGTAATCCTGCAGCAGCTGGGCTGCAGCATCAAGAGCACCACCGTGTCCAAGATCACGCGCGCCCTCCGCAAGTATCTCGTTCGAGGTCTGTCCGTTCCTTCAGTGCAATTTAGTTTCTTTTACTTTCAACTCAAGTATTAATTGAGACAAAAATCAACCCGATTAAGGAATCCTGCGGTCCCCTTTGCGTTCTCAGAGATGAACAAGCCCCAGCCGCCGGAGGAGCTGATGGACCTCCTGGTTCTGCTCTACGAGTTCCAGAACCCTCGTCTCACGGCCGAGGTTCTGTCCACCATCAGAACCATACGCCTCTCCAACGTTCGCATGACGCCCCTCAAATGCTTCGTGTTGAGCTCGGTGCTGTCCTGTACCCCTGCCAGGTACGTCTGAGGCCGCCGAGACCTGAGAGTTTGCTCTGTTGCCGTGGGTACCGTTTAAGGATGCAATCCAATAGAACCTATTTCAATATTAAATATTGTACTGGCTCGGGTACCAATACCAGCCGAAGTTCAGCTGGTATTGAACTTCAGCTGGTTGCATTGCATTTTGCGTTGCGTCTGCATGGAGGGATTTTCTATCACCCTTGTTTTTAGACACTAGGTTTGTATGAAATGCTATTAGCAACATTTTAGCGTGACTTTGTCCCCGGTCCCTTCTCTGTAGCTACCGGCTGGAAGAGCTGAACCTGTCTTCCTGCTACCTAACACACGACCTGCTGGAGATGCTGTGGCCTGCTTTCAGACACGCACACAACCTCAAGTAAGGAGGATCAGTTATTGAGTCCTTCTGTGTCTCCTGTAGCGGCGTTTTGGGGCAGGGCATGTGAAGGTGAAGAGCTGCTCTGGGTGACGTGTAAAACAAAGCATGAGGTGTATCACGCGTGTGTTTAGAATATTTGACTAATATGATATTTTAATTCAGAATTTTAATCTGTGTTCCGTTCTGCCGCAGATGATTACTGTCTCCGACCCTCTGTGGGAGTGACACCATGAGGCATCATCTCAGTTATTACTCAATTATTCTTATCTTAATGAAGTTGATCCCCAACACCAGCAGCTCCACTGGTGCCATGGAGCGCTGTGTGTGCTGAGATCTCCTTCAGCTGTAGCGTCTGGGGAGGACGGTCATAATGACAGTGGTGGGCGTTTCACGGCGTGTCGGGGCGTCCTCTGGCTCCGTCTGCACCGAGAAAATGTAGGCCTTCGTTTCTTGGCGGCAGACGCTAAACTTGTCAACTCACCAATCCCCCCAACAAAAAGAGAGAAGTCGTTCTTTGGACGTTGATCGTCTTCCGACGTGAAATTGAATGCTATTAAATTGAGCTGTTAAGCACTATGCTGGTGAACTGCTTGTGAACACATCCTGTGGAGCACACATCAGAGCACGTTGACACGCAGCCTGTCCTGGGCCCTGGCATGGCCTGAGGATGACGAGCCGTGTCCCAACATGCAACAGATTTAACCCCCGTGCTGATCGTTTTGCAGAGTAATTCTGAGCCTACACAGTCCTGTGTTACCAGTTCAGCATTAGCCTTTATTAGTACGGGCAAGAGCTGGCATGATGTTGCTACCCACATTTTGTCTCCCTTGTTTTCTTATGAAACAAGATTGAAGCTCATGGCTTCTTTTGTTAATATACAAAAATAGGGGAGGCATATGAATAAATATGACATGCAATTTAGTCTGTTAAACAGACTGCAGTGTGTAATGTAGTTAACTTTAACCTGTTGTTGTTGTTGTTGTTGACCTGTTGCAGTTTAATGCACTGAATGATTTCTGGATGACATGCACTCCTAATCGCCTGGATGTGAGTTGTGTGAATATTTCTCTCTCTCTCTCTCTCTTTCTTTCTTTCTTCCTTCCATCCTTCCATCCTCCCTTCCTTCCTTCCTTCCTTCCTTCCTTCCTTCCTTCCTTCCTTCCTTCCTTCCTTCCGTCCGTCCGTTGCATCAGTCTCCAGTTTAACAGCCTGGGCCCAGACTCCTGCATCCTCC
Source organism: Urophycis tenuis (assembly GCA_036785325.1). Taxonomy (NCBI): domain Eukaryota; kingdom Metazoa; phylum Chordata; class Actinopteri; order Gadiformes; family Phycidae; genus Urophycis; species Urophycis tenuis. The sequence continues at coordinate 311,445 of JAXIVH010000123.1, forward strand.
TGCGGGACCTTCTGCTTGACCCCAAGAGTGATATTAGATCACTACAGTAAGACCATTTATCCACTACACTTACACATTGCTTTATGGTAGGATATTGCAAACACATTTATCTTGTATCATCCTGAGTACTTGAGCCCAATGATGAAAATAATTAATTGAATGATGAATTATGAATTAACACTTGATTAAATACCTCACTATATCGCACTTTTCTGATAAAAGTCCAGTTCAAGTCAAATGTTATAGATCAATATACTTTTAGAGCAGTAGGGGGCGGTGTTGGGCATCATGAGCAGGTAGTCAGGAGGAGAGGGGCTTTAGACAGAAAAGAGTTCAGTGGAGGGGGAAAAACACTTTTAGATTTGTGTTATTTGTGATTGCCCTTAAGCACAGTTAAAGTACAAAGTCTAGAGGTTTAGCCATGGTAAGACATAAGCCATTTGTTAAACCTGAGCCCGCTTTGGGGTGAACCATCGGAGTCAAGGTAACTGCCATGTGACATTGTTGTGACCTTCTCACTTCTGACTCTTCTCAACTAAGCAGTACACACTCTCCCAACCTGTGTTCATACATGGGTAATAAACTACACAGTACACTCACTACCAGCATGTCTTCATACACGGGAAGGTGCTTGAAAGAAAGTAACTTATATTTGATATATATGCTACTATTTGCTCATGAGTGCTATTTATACGTTGCATATTGTGGATTGCTTGTTTGCGTTGCTTAACATTAACAAGATTCAAACGCATCATTTGTGTTGGCACTTCATAACAGAGCGACTTGCAGGTCGGCATCCCTGGAACATTTATGTGGGGAAAGTGTGTCGCAAATGAGTTCAGAATCTTTAATCAGAATGACAGCTGGTCTCCAACATGCATGTGCAGACCAAAGACACACTTGACTGGGTTTAGGAACACAGTAGAGCTGGAGTGGACGGCAGGTAGCACTGCAAGCATGTCGCACGCTCAGGTTTAGCATTTTAGCTTGTGTGTGCTCATTGCATTATCATATCTCAAATACTAATGAGTATAACAATGTTGAGATCTATTTTCAACATAATTTACATTTGACTTTACATTAAATTGAAATAACCGGCCGACCTGCAAGTTGTCCCTTACGCTGAGCCAGCTCAGCCCTCCCCACCTGTGGTCGCAGGCTGTGCGACAACCCTCTGCAGGAGTCCGGGGTGCGCACCCTGCTGGAGGCCCTGCCCCAGGACCAGTCCCTCAGGCACCTGTCCCTCATGCACACGGGCCTGGGGGACGCCGGGGCCCGCCAGCTGGCCTCCATACTGCATCACCACGCGCGCCTCCAGGAGCTCAACGTGGCCTACAACAACATCGGGGACAGCGCCGCCCTGACCCTGGTGGACGCCTGCAGGGAGCACCCCAACATGCACACCGTGCAGTAAGAGTCCCCGCTAACATACACACCGTGCAGTAAGAGTCCCCCCCAACATACACACCGTGCAGTAAGAGTCCCCCCAACATACACACCGTGCAGTAAGAGTCCCCCCAACATACACACCGTGCAGTAAGAGTCCCCCCAACATGCACACCGTGCAGTAAGAGTCCCCCCAACATACACACCGTGCAGTAAGAGTCCCCCCCAACATACACACCGTGCAGTAAGAGTCCCCCCCAACCTTCACACCGTGCAGTAAGAGTCACCCCAACATACACACCGTGCAGTAAGAGTCCCCGCTAACATACACACCGTGCAGTAAGAGTCCCCCCAACATACACACCGTGCAGTAAGAGTCCCCCCCAACATACACACCGTGCAGTAAGAGTCCCCGCTAACATACACACCGTGCAGTAAGAGTCCCCGCTAACATACACACCGTGCAGTAAGAGTCCCCCCCAACATACACACCGTGCAGTAAGAGTCCCCCCCAACATACACACCGTGCAGTAAGAGTCCCCCCAACATACACACCGTGCAGTAAGAGTCCCCCCCAACATACACACCGTGCAGTAAGAGTCCCCCCCAACATACACACCGTGCAGTAAGAGTCCCCCCCAACATACACACCGTGCAGTAAGAGTCCCCCCCAACATACACACCGTGCAGTAAGAGTCCCCCCCAACATACACACCGTGCAGTAAGAGTCCCCCCAACATACACACCGTGCAGTAAGAGTCCCCCCATCATACACACCGTGCAGTAAGAGTCCCCCCAACATACACACCGTGCAGTAAGAGTCCCCCCGACATACACACTGCAGTAAGAGTAGTCGCTGTGGTACCAGCAGCAGTGCTGTGGTTGGTGACATCACACCACCATGCATGTCTCACAGCTACATTGACTCTGATACGATCCCAATGCTACAAACACTGTGACGTATACAAGGTTTTTTCCAATCCACCAAGTATGGTTGTGGTTCTATTGGAGTTCAAGTCATTTTGTATACAAGCCTGTCAGATTCACAAAAAACTACTTCTACTTCGGAGCTACCTACGCAACTCGTCATTACACCAAATGTACACTAAAGTGTTATATACAAACCAACAATGTGCGCGAAATCTGTGGATAATAGGTACAAAGAAAATAATTATATCATCAAAAAATATATTTGCTGGCGAGCACACCTCCTATTTTGTTGAAACTAATAAAGAGTGTAACAAACTTTTTAAGAAGTAGAGTAGAGTAATTATAAGATGTCAGTGTTTATTAGAATCAAAGCTAACTTAGGTTAGCTGTAGCCTGCAACTGAAAGGTCTTGCACACAACCCTGCTCATCCGTTCACCCATCAATGCTCCGGAACAACACAGAGTTGTTCACAGGGTAGCACTCAGGCCGCGTTTCTGCGTTCACTTAGAGATTAAAAACCCAGCAGCACAGCTGAAGTCATTGTGGAACAATTTAATTTAATTTAATTTAATGGATTTTTACAGTTTTTACACAAATAATTACTGTTAAGATTTTTTTTATTTTATAGATTTAAACATAATTTAAATCAGAATTCTATCGTCTTCCAAGCGCCTGGACATGCACCACATTCAAAGCTTATATGGATCGCTTGCCACTGATATTCTGCTATTATCTTTTGGTATCAGTAATACTACTACTACTGAAGTGGCAGTTGAGCTTAAAGAAGATGTTGGGGCATACGTCTAGTCAATTTTGCATTGTTTATTAAGTTTAGTCTAAACACAGGTTCAGTCATCCCACTAATGAGTCTGCTCATCTTCACCAGTTTGCCCCGCCCCCCGAGCCCTCCTAAGAGCGGCAGACCCATAACAACTGTGTAATGAGTGACACCTGTATTTGTCCTGTGACGGCGCCTCTGGGTAAAGTGTCTTAACGCTTCCTCATGACACCCCCCCTTTTGTGTGTGTCCCGTGGCCAGCCTGTACCTCAACCCCCTGAGCAACGTGGGGAAGCAGTCCCTGTATGTGCGCGGGGTGCCCTCCGAGCACGGAGGCACGGGCCGCCGGGTGCAGGTGCTGGCCTCGGTCACGGAGGGCTCGGACCTGTCTGAGTCCTGGCACCCCATCCTCAGCGTCATCACAGAGAACGCCTCCACCTGGGACCGCAACCGTGTGCGCGAGCAGCTGCAGGTACGTTGTGTGTGTGTGTGTGTGTGTGCGCGCACTGTAGATGCTGATACAAGGATCAACCGGTCATGCCTCATATTTGTATAGTCGTGGAAGCCCTGAAGTCTGTTTTACCTCAAAACACTCTGATGAGCTGAACTTGTTTACAGAGCTAGTTTACTGATCTTCAGCGTGACTTAAGCTTAACTGATTTTTAAAAAATGTATATTTTTATACATATATGAATAAATGCTATGCCCTTAAGTGCTCTACATCCTGCTGTAACTAGTGTAGTGTGACTGGTTTGTCACTGGTGTGTTACACAGTACAAAAGACACATTTTCAAGAATGGGTCTTAAAGGAAAACTTTGGGATTTTTCAACCTAGACACTACTTTCCCATAATTTTGGGTCAAAGGGCCTAATGCGGTCAACAATTTCTGAGATTGGTCCAGTATCGAATGTATCGCTGTAATCCACGAAAATGGGCTGCAATGTAATCCTTTGGGGCAATATTACAATTTTGCCACTGGCAGGCTCAGATTATATTATTATAATATTATGATATTAGTCCATAATGTTATTATAACATTATGGAAAGGATCTCTACAGAGAAATAAAACTTGTTTATTGTTGTGTCCGACCAAGTCTCTCAGTGAGAAGTCTTGTGATAGTTGAGTTGTTGCAGATAACAGTGGAAATGTGAGTCAGAGCTGGAGGGAGGAGGGTTTCTTGTGTTGGAGCACTGAAAGTGCTGAACGTGCTGAAAGTGCAGTTTAGTGTTCTTCGGGTGAAGGAGAGTTCAGATTGTGATGACAATAGGGAAATATCCTGCAACAGCATAACTGCAAGAGTGCAATGTCACAATAACAAACAGACCGGATCAAACGACAGTTAAGAACAAGAAAGAAGTTTTATTTCTCTGTTGGGATCATTTCCCTAATGATGGAAAATAATCTGAACCAGTTTCAGAGAAAGTACAAAGACAAGCTACAACAATTACATTGCAGCCCGTTTTTGTGGGTTACAGCTGTTCTCGTCCAATACTGGACCGGTCTTACTGGACTGGTTATTGTAAGTCCCTTTGGATAAAAGCATCTGCTAAATGCCCTTAATGTAATAGTAATGTAAATGACCAATCTCAAAAATGTTTGTCCACATTAGTCCCTTATCCTAAAATGATTACCTGATAGGGTCCAGGTTGAAAAGTCATATAAGGGGCTTGCACACTGCTCCTAATGCGCAGGACATTGGGTCAGTGTGCCATACCTGTTGGTGGTCATTGGCTGTTGTCAGTTGAAGTCTTTAAGTTGAATCGGTCATCATTGGACATCTTGGTTACAAACTGAATGCCGATATCTGCATTTAGTTCCCCCACCCAACTTGTGTCTCCCCACCCAGCTAGTGATTAGAACCAAGGTGGTCTCTAATGTATGAGGACCCTGGTGGAAAGGGTCCGGGGTGGGCCGTGTGCTCATGGCGGCCGTGCTGTGTTCTCTCCCAGGTGTTCCTCAGGGACTTGGAATGGGGCCGGCAGCAGCAGCCCAGCTGGTGGAAGAGGATGCACTTTCGCAAGGTGGAGAAAGGGGTGAGGCAGGTTTTGCGGATAATGGACAATGACACTGCCCCCAGGCCGCGGGGAAATGCCAAGTGAAACCAGGCTGGCGACACAGAAGCTCAGGGACGAGGGCGACTGCATGTGCATGGCATTCTGTTTCCAAAGGGACCCCAAGGGAGCTCAACCAAGCCAATAAATAAAGAATAACATTCAGAAAATGGCCACCAGGGGAGCATGTGGGTACATGTCCCGTACCCACTTGGTTCAAGTGCAACTTGCTTCAACCTTTTATATGAAATAGATTATATTTACTGTTGTGGCAGTAGAGCCTGCCAAAAGTGTCTTTGCTGGGCTCCTCCTCCATCCAGGCTGCAGGTAGATGTTTTACAAGCCCAGTTAATTAGTAAGTAACGTGGTGAAGGCAGAGTGTGTGGTGACACGTGGTTGCCCAATGCACCACAGGTGTGCGGCCTCACACACCTCCAGAGTAATGAGCCGGCCAGGTTAGGTGGCTTAAACCAGCCACCAACCACACAAACTCCACATTTTCAATTGATAGTAAGGTCAAAACGTTTGAGGTCCAACACAACTGCAACAATCAGCTGCTTTCAGCTGTATCAACCCAGGGGTCTTTTATCCCTTTTTCTAAGGTAATGCAGCCTTTACTAATGGAGTTTGAGATGTCCAGAACCCACAAATAATTATTCATACATAATGTGTGCTATTTAACCCTGTGGCAATGCACCAGGCCTGTCGTGGCAATTACATATAGATTTACATTTAGATAGTTTGCTGGGGAGTGTAAACATACGGTTTGCATTCACCAACAACCAGAAGACTGGTCTTTCCAGCTGAAGATGTCGGTGTGGTATACCCTCTTTTGGAACTTGTCTAGTATTTACAAAATCAATGTGTTGATCAAATGTTTTTGTCAATCAACTTATTGCCATATTAGTAAAGGAGGTTTTTTGGATAAAATCCAAAGTGCCTTTATTTCTTTTAATCCATGTCATAGACATGCAGTCAAACCTCTACTGTCTGACTTGAAACAGAAAACAACAGGCTAAAACTAGATCAATTAGACTAGAACAATTACGTTTAACCTTTGGAACGTACCATTTTTATTTTTAGAGCTGATTTTTTTTTTGTACTGATAAACTTTTGCATTGTGTTGTTCCCAATGTTTGTGGACAAGATACCATTTTAGCTTGAAGAATAACTTGACTAACATAACTAAAGCTATAAAACTAATCTAACTCAAAAAGAGATTAATTTTATTCAGTGTTGTGTCAAATTTGGTTCAAACCCGCCAGTTGCCAGTCTTGAAATACTTGACCTCATCATTCAAATAACATTAAACAAATGGAACAAATTTCAGTAATTGTGTTATTCAAAGTGTGTCTGTGTGTGTGTGTGTGTGTGTGTGTGTGTGTGTGTGTCTGACGGTGTGACTGTGTGAGTGTGTTTATTCATGCTGTGGCAGCGTAAACATTAGCCTGTCTGCTTACCATATTATGCACCACCTCAAGGCTACTCTCTCTGGTCTACGCCCCTGTAACAAACTGCTCCCGGGAGCAGAGCAGTCACTTGCCAGATAAGATAGAGACCTGAAGTGAGAACATGGTGCTCCCTTCTCATGGCATGCTTTGAAATGACGGGCGGAGCTTTTCCCTGGTTTTAACTGACAACAGTTTCAGAAAATTGGGGGCTTAGATAGTAATTATTTTTATTTTTTTTATCAACAAGAATGTAGTTTTTGTCCATTTAATGGGTTAGTCGTCAGCAATAACTGGTGCTGCAAATGGGGGTAAGCTAAACAATGGACAAAAGTGATTCTCGTTAATCAAAGGCAGAAATATCATGTAATTACATTATATATTAGTGACGTCACTATTGTCAACAGGAAGCATTCCTCTAATGCTGACACAATGTGTTACACTGTAGATAACTGAATCCCATAGGCAGTGAGAAGAAAGAGTTGAGTTTTTTTTTTTTAACTCAAAATCAAGCAGTTTTCTATGCTTGAATTTTTTGAAACCCATAAGCACGATTTTCTGTCTCTTACAAACTCCCCTCACAAAAACAAAGATGACTGAAGATCAAAGTTGACACTCTTCCGCCTCACTAAACTAGTTTAAACATTAAGCTGGGGGGTAGTGCTTAAGGAGAGCACAGGGACAAATTCTCACCTGCAGACAATAGTCAGGTTTTTGTTCTCTTTTATGTCACATCTGTGGCTGTGCACCTTGCACCTTCACACTGCCATAACCTGTAAGAGTCCCGCCAGCCTGTGTGTAATGTGTGGATACAGAGCTTGAACAGGAGGAACCACACAACATGAAATACAGCAACACAGGTAAGTTAGTTTCTCTTTGTATTCCTCCCACCACTATTTCCAGTTGACACCATTCGGGCACACAAATCCTACTCCTATGTTTTGGTTTGTCCTGCATGTGAATCTAAAACTATGCCATGGGCCACTGAAGAAGCGAGACAAGGTGTGATGGCATAGAGAGGATGTTGCTGATATTGCGTGTATTGCTGTTGTGTATTTGGTGGTGGGATGAGGGGTGCGGGTTGGAGGGGCAAAGATGTGATCTTTGCACGTTGGTCTCTTGTCATGTCGTGGAAATCTTCAACAAGCTTTTAGTGTGCGCTGTTGTGTAGTGTAGTGCAAGGTGTAACCACAGCTGTTGGTTGTGAGAGCTATTCTCTTCCGGTATATACAAAACACAAATGTGTTATGTGTTTCAGTTCTGCCGCGGGAAGACCTTGAAGGTGATCAGCAGCAATGTTCTGCAGATAGCCCATAGCACGTGACATGAGTCAAATCATCAGGGAGATGGATCAACCTTGACTCCGTCTCCCCGTTACAGAATGCCTTCCTTTGATGAGCAAGTGTGGGAGTTCGAGCAAAGGCTAAAGCAGCAAAGTAATGAATGTGCGCACTATTGACAAAGGCTCAGCCATACAGGAAGCTGTGAGTTTGCGCTTGACGGATGTGTGGTCGTTTGGGTGACACTACCTTCGTGAGTATATTGCATCTTTCTGGATCTGTTGCATACAGTTGTCTTAGAATTGATGCAGTTGTTTACTTGTTTTGTGCTGTGATGTAAGTTTTGATGCAGGTCTTTAGCCTCAAGTTATGCATCGCTGTTGTGGGGAGTTATTTATTATGGTTTGAGTGTGAAAAAGAAAAATTAAACCAAGGTTGGATGAAGAGATTAGCTTGAATAGGCTGGTTGATGGGTAACCAGATTGTGACAGTGTGGTGCTATGGGTGTGGGACTTTGGTCTTCTGGGTCTCGCTTACAGTCTATGTCTGTCTAATGTCAGAAAAGTGCCTGATCTTATTGAGTGAAGGTTATTTATGTGAAAAGTTTCTTCTCTTTCCATGTGCCCCCCCAGACATTGAGGATGCAATGGAATACCCGAGGTGAGTCCTACCTTCATCATTATCATGATCAACTTTTATTTATTCACAATAACGGCTGTGGGAACAGGGACTGGAAAAAAATAAAAAAATAAAATAATATATGTATATATACTGTATATCTTTCAAACTCTTTTCTGTCATGGTAACTTGGGTCCCTTTCATTCCATTTCACACTAGTGTTCATATTCACAACAGATCAGTGTATCTTTCACTTTCTAAGGTTTACCTTCAATCCAAAGGAGGGGATTGACAACCCGGCTCTGGTAATCTCTGATGACCCGGGTAAGGTCCACTGTCAACGTGTCACACACGCGTCTTATCATAGCACAATACTATTGGTCTCATTATTAGGACTTAGCTGTGGCATGAATCTCAACAAGACACATTATTACTCAATTCAATAGCCATACTTTGCAATTCTATTGAAACTGTAAGAATTACAATATTGTCATCAGAAGAAATGATCGGTAGTAAAATGAAATTATAATATACATTATTATAGTAATAATTATAAAAACATCTACTAATTCAAGTGTTGTAAATTCAAGTGTTTCAGTTTAGGAAACAAAAATGTAATACAACCTATTGATAAATTTTCCTCAAGTAAAGGAAATGTATATCTGTATTGGCAATGGATTGTTGATTAAACAAAGTGCCCCCCCCCCTCAGAGCCCTGCCCGTGCCCGATGCCCAGGCTGTGCCAGCTGAAGTGTGAAGAGGGCCAGAGCTTTGGCTTCTCTCTTCGGGCGGTGCAGGGGCAGCGTGGCCATGTGGTCAGGGAGGTGGAGCCCAACAGCCCTGCGGAAGTGGGGGGTCTCAGGGATGGCTGCAGGGTGCTGGAGGTCAACCAGGAGTATGTGGATAACATGGAGTTCCCAGAGGTACCAGTGCCCTGTCCCTATGTATCCCTTGCCATTTGCCATTCTGTCTCAGCCTCCTCTCTCTGACACTATGGCTTTACCGTGTCAAGAACTACCAACACGCAAGCACGACCGATCACTGACCCTATTCCGGGAACTGATAAACACACCCGTTATGAAACAATGTGTCATTATGAGACATGGTGACATACCGCTCTATCTATCACATAGATACATAGAGCACATGGTGATGCAGTGTAAATGAACGGAAGAGGCGGAGACTACGATGGCGCCTCTTTGTAAGGCCTTCTGTTCTCTAGGCCTTACATGGTTACATTAGCAAGTCCATCCCTCACTTCATGATAGCTACCTGTACCTCATACTGTATCTGGACTGCAGCTGTTTTTAACATACAAATGACTGAGTCTTGGCTCAGGAGCCAGAGTTTGTGGGATTTGGAGATTAAAGATGGAAGGAAGTAATGCTAATTTAGTTTCCGTGGCAAGTCAGGTTAACCAAACGCACACATGCAGTGTTTAAAGAGTGGTGAAACAGGGCTTTATTGTACGCTGTTGGCCTCACCTCCGAGGCATTATGGTCAGTCATGTGATCAGGTACAGAGCCGGCATCAGACAGCTCCGTAGTCTGATGCTGAGCTGTCGGATCTTTCATTTTCAAGGAGTGGGCCCCACTCCACATGGTTCTATATCTATTCCATGTGTAGTGTGCATTATACTGCATTATACTATGTTACATGTACATGAACATGAACTGCAGCCAACTCGGACTCCGCCTTGTCATGGGTTGCAGATTTGATCTGGTACAGCAAAGATAATGGCATTGTTTTTATTTCGGATATTATTGACATCATTTTCTTGTAAAAATATATTTTTAGAACCTCATATCTTAATATGGCAATATAGGGAATATTTAGCAATTCCCAAATCATTGAATTGAATCTATGACATGGAAAGCAAGATAAATAGGTATTATATTCAAGAGCAGCTTTTCCCTTTTTTTTGTCAATGTGTATGTGTGTAGCTTTTGAGGAAGATCCAGAGGTCTGGCCTTCGGCTTTTTCTCTTGGTGCTGAGAGAGGAAGAGTATGAGCAGGTAATATATGGATGACACCTCTGGTCCATTTTCCGGTGATGCAAGTCATCACATACAGTATTTGTACATACTGATGTTGAAGCTATGATATTTGCTTGCAGGCCGTTTCTTGGTCTCTGGACCTGCAGGCGCTGGCCAGATCTCACAGGGGTGAGAACCAAGACCATAAAGCCAGACTCTGCCACGTCACCCGGAACCCAGTGCAGGGCCTGGGCATCACCATCCGCCATGTGCACGGTACCGTAAATACATTCACTCTCTCAGTTTATCCCTGGTTCAGCTGTGACACCTTTATCATGAGACGTTTACATTCCTGGCTTTGTTCGGGAGTAGAGGTCAGTCCAATGTGACATGAATAAGATACAGGATATTTACAGCCACATCAATACTTATACCATTAGTTGTAATTAACTGTCATTAATTGTGGATGAGAAGCGAGTAACATCAAGTAGAACTGAACACTGAACATTAATCACACTTTCAATTGAAAGTCTATTGAATAGATAATCTTTTGTTTCAACTTTGAACAAAAATGCACGTCAGTCTTTGGCGAAGTAAACAAACTGCATGCTTTGATAAATGCTTTGATCAAAGTAACATATTGGAATTATACTCGGTGTGTTTCATGGTGAGCTTGAAGGTAACCTGCTGCATGCTGTCCAGGTCAAAAGGGCCAGTACTTCCTGAGCACAGTGACCGCTGGTCCTGCAGAGAGAGCGGGTGTCTGCAATGGGGACAAACTGATCTGGGTCAACGGCGTCACAGTGGCAAACCTCACGTTCTCAGCCCTCAACAAGATGGTACGTACCTCAGCCACAGAATGTCATGCTCTCATGGACAACATAGCATCATCACTCACACACCATGTTCCCGCCACCCTTGGTTACCGTTGCTATGCCTGTCAAGCTTTCACTCCTGGCATGTCAGAAATAATCTTCAGAACTGTTATTCCAGAACTCTACACTGATATCGTTGAAATCAGTGTAGATCTCTGGAATAACGGCTGTGAAGATCAGAGGGAAGTAGACAGAAAGGCTGACATTTAACTGCTATACATTTAGCTATACGTTTAGGTAGCTCAGCAGGTAGAGCGGGCGGACAGAGCGGGTCGTCCACTAACTGTAGGGTCTGCGGTTTGATCCCCTTGACTCCCCTCATCCAACTGTCTACATGTCGAACCCCACAAATGTACTGATTGTAAGTCACTTTGGACAAAAGCGTCTGCTAAATGCCCCTTTACCCCTTAAGAGCTACATTCACAACACAATTTGTTGGCTGAGTATTGTGAATGAAGAAGACATTACAATTGAGGGAAAAACTTAAATGCAAGCATCAGGCACCCCAAGTCTTGACAATTCAGGTGGGGGACCAAGTTCGCTGATGATGGAATGGGAAGTGGCCTTTCTAGGGAGGGGCTTGAGGAAGGGTAAATTCACATGGACATGGTTCTGGGGTCATACTGCACACACACACACACACCTGTAAACCCATATCGGCTCCTAAGTGATCTGTATTGATTTTAACGTGTTGGGTGGACATCTAATAAATTGTAAATTGTAATAAAACAGAAGCCTGTAATCTACGGCACAGGAACAGAAACAGTCAGCACAACAGTGTATATTTTTGGAATCCCTCTTTAACTCTCTTCGGTCCCCCCCCCCCTTTACCCCAGTTTAAGAGGAGCAGCATCTATGTGACGCTGCTGGTCATAGACAGAGAGAGCGAGTCGCACAGCGTCAAGCAGAGGATCCCTGTAGTGCCGCAGCTAGCAACATGCCTCAGCCTGGCCCACAGGCCCAAGACCATGCACCTGGTGCAGGGACCGGACGGATACGGGTTCCTCCTGCGGCAGGAGAAGCTGCGGACCTCTGGACGCATAGGTGAGGACGAGAGAGGCGGCCTTCCTCCCTTGCCTCTGCACTCACCACCTCTGGTTGAACATTTCACATTTTTGCCATTGGGGACGAGTTTATACTTTATTCTGGTTATATCTTGACCTTACTGGGACCTGATGTCCCAGAATAGTCTTATAATAGTGTCTCACCCTGCCTGGTGCCAACCGCCTCTGCGAGATTTGATCCTTTTGGTTACAAGTATTGATGAGCCAAAAATGACTGTTTTGCAGTCATTTGAGTTCAAATGACTGAAGCAGCTCATCCTGCCTTGTCGCCCAGTGCACCTGCTGCGGGAAGTGGACGCGGGGAGCCCAGCGGAGGAGGCGGGCATGGAGGACGGAGAGCTGGTGCTGGCCATCAACGGGGAGGCCATGGAGACCATGGCGCACGAACTCATCGTCCAAAAGATCCGGGAGAGCGGTCAGAGAGTCAGCCTTACCACCATATCCATGAAGGGGCGCGATTACTATCGGCAGGTGAGGTGGGAAGAGTTACGTGCTCCTCATGGTTCAGAGGTCATGGGTCACAGAGATGTGTTCAACCAAGCAAGTCTCTGTGGTTCCAGAATATCCAGAGCAACAACACACACAAAATGAATGTACCTAGCAGTTTGTGTGTTGTTAAAATAAGATATCTGCATGCTCTTTCCAGTTGGACCTGTCTCCCCTGCTGTTCTATGATGAAGACATAAAAGAGGCACAAAATGGACCTGAAGACGTGAGGAACATCCTCTCCTCTAGTCCCAAGCTGTGTGTTCTGGACAGGGAGGCCACAGGCTTCGGGTTCCTCCTGCGTTGTGTCGAGGATAAGCCGGGGACTTTTATTGCCCAGGTATTCAATATTTGGTTGTTACAATGCCGCTCTCAAACAGAACTTCCTGTTCTGACTTGACTGTACCATGGGCCGTTAAAGAGTTGGAGTAGCATTGGTCAAAAAGAGCCCTGTGCTATTTTAGTTGAAATAGAGCTGGCCAATGTGGGATCAGTGTCATCGTAAAACCATAAAAAGTAGTATAAATAACATAGATCATATTATATGGTATCACATTACATGGACTCTATCATATAATTATCCATTATCATTTCAGTATCAGTTTTCATATCAGTTTTTATGAAAAACAAAAAAAGATTTACATAGAATTTCAACTGGGTCAACTGTTATGCAGTTCACAGTTGAATTTTTTTTAACATACATTACATATTTAAAGGTATAACGTGTAAGATTAATCTTACACACTCCAAACAAATAGGGAGCAATGCTCTATTTCTATCATTCATTTTCTTTGATACGATTGACGAGATTAGAATATGCCCTCTGGGCAGCTTCTCTCATTCTCTCATGTTTTACTGACGGCAGACTGGAAGCTGTAGTGGTGGTGACATCTTGAGGTTTAAAGTGGTTTTACGAGATGATCTCGCTAGCTGGGCTAGCAGAACTTAAAGAAATATCTTGGCAACACAGGCATTTGACAGAACATAAAAGCAGTTATTTCTTTAAATTCGGTTAATATTATATTTACATTTGTCGTGTTTTAAATTTATAACCTTACCCAACAATTTATTTGTATATTAGATTAGATTAGATTAGATTAAACTTTATTGTCATTGTGCAGAGTACAAGTACAGGGACAACAAAATGCAGTACAGATAGAGTACAGAGTAAAGATACAGAAACTCGTAAATATGAAAGAAACTAATGTACATGATAGAACCAAAAAACCACACACACCCATGGTTGAAAAACTGTGTGGCTTCCTCAGCTCCCAATCCTGTTCACCAGTAACTCCCCTTTATAAGCGATCTGCCTATGCCCTCTGGTGCCCGAGTGATGTAACAGCAATTATTTATACAATTTACCACACACACATACACATCAAACAGGCTACAACAATAATATTAAATCAAAATATATATATACTGTACAAGAAAAGACTCAGCATAAAATATAACAAACACGTACAATAAAGATTCAAACAAATACAATAAATGACTAATTACACTAATTACATATTTTGTGTGTCATGACATCATACCACTGATGCAGTGCTATTGGCTTCACTTTTGTATTCTGAGTTCATGTCGTTCTTCCTCATGACCACCAGGTGACATCAGGGGGCTCGGGCCAGAGGGCTGGTCTGCTGGGGGGTGAAGCCATCCTGGAGGTGGATGGGCTGAATGTGGAGGACAGGTCTTTGGAGGAGGTGGGGACATTGATCAAGGGTGGCTCGACACCGCTCAGACTGCTGGTGGTGGACAGGGCGGGACAGAGAGGTGGCCAGCTGGGGAGGAACGGACCCCCGGAGACACAGGTGAGGAATTTGTGCACACATACACATCCACACAAAAACACAAGAAGACTAGGCTTTGGCCTTGGGGTTTTCCTTGTGGGCCCTGGTGAAAACACTGCAGATTCCTGACACTGTAGTAACTTCTGTGTTACAGTAGTCCTTGCTTACTCTCTCTGCTCTCTTACTATCAGTCTAGCTATCTATCGCATGTTGTGTGTTTTTGTACGTTTTATTATTTATTTAAAAATTGTACCTCTTTTCTTTTCTACTACTGTCCTGTGCCTTTTGCTGTCATATCCACCTTTCCTGTCAGGGATTAATTATCTTATGTTATCTGTCAGCTAAAACTGCGCTATGTGCATAATCTCTATGATTTTTCATTGTGGCTTTTGGTCCTTGTTATTACGGTTGGGTGGATATTTAAGTAAATGTCTTCTGATATTCCTTTGTGTTCCAACCCATTTCATATATTCTTTTGGTTTCATTGAGCTGTTTCGGGGTTACAAGTGCATTTTACATTTGTCATTGTTACAGTAATTTTCACAAGTCATCTTTCTTCTGCACTGTAGGTGTCTGTGAAGACAAGCAAAGCTATTTTATGATGAAAACAGGACATGACCCCAACGATCAACCAATCCATCCCATCAACATTACTTCACGTATATGCATACACATTTTTTAAAACATGTTCAAAACCTACAGACTTTGTCTTTTGAAAATTATACTGTGGTCATGTGATGATGATGGTGTTGATTTGAGGTCTTGATCAGAATCAGAGGGACTGTGCAAAGTTTAAGAAATATATGTATTTACATTTGTTGTATGTTTTTAAGTTATATGAAACAGAATATATACATTTCATGTTGTATTATTGTATATAAAATAATATATAATATAATAATAAACTTCCATTACATGCATGAAATGTAGCAGAGGCAAAACCTAGATTGTAACAACATAAAAACAAACTAAACTTAACTCCCTGACCTGCCTATTTCCAATAATATGGTCCCTTTCTAATACTTAACCTAAACCTACAGTTTGGGTTGAGCATATACTGAACCCAAACTCACAGGCATAAGAAACCTCTAATACTGTGTGGCACACTCAAAATGGGGAAGAGGCTTTCATCTGCCATCCAAGCTGGCTGTGATGATCTCACTGTTTCAAAGCTGTCTCAGTGGCTGGTTTTTATTTATTTTGTCAGGCCTTTTACTTTGTAATTAATGAACAGTGTCATCATGTCATTTTTTGTCATTTGCATTTTACATGTTTTTGTAATAGATTTTGTTCAATGTGTATAGTTGATGGTTGAATATTGTCATTTGTATTCTGAACTGAAACAATGTTTTTAATCCAGCATTGTAATATCTGCACTCTAGCTTCTAAATATAAGGAAAAATCCTTGAAATATTGTTGTGCATTGCAAATCAAAGATTATTTTCCTGAAAGAAAATCTCTCAATTTCCAAATGGATGTCATTATCTACAACAGCACAGAGTAGCTAAGTGTCAAGTGATGATGTTCCTTGATAGATTTATTAATTGTATTTAGTAGGTAAAGCTATAGGTCATAGCTTCCAAGTAAGACAGATGGTTGTCAAAAATTAAAAAAATGCTTCCTCTTTAGAGCTGTCTGTGCTCTCTGTGTGATATGACCCATTTCCTATGTTAATATACAGGGCTTGTTCCAAGGTAAAGAAAAAACACTGAAAAAAGTCTGTAAAAAGTACAGTGGAAACAGGCGTGTAGCCACACAAGGGCCAATGTGGGCCAGTGCCACTATGACTGACAGCTGGCCCACCCTATCAGAAGTTTTTTTTGTTACATTTTTACAAAGCGCTCGCAATCGCCTACAACCTTGGCATATGTGTTTTTGTTCATATTTAGCCCAGGCTACTTTATATGGTTCTCTTCTCCATGGTCTTGACTTGCTATTTGACAAGTCTTTATGTTTGATTTTAAAATCACATGCGTGCATGCATGTTGTGCCTTAAACATCCCTATTATTGTTTGGCATTAATCGTGGGGACAATTAGGGATAATTGCTGTACTGCCTATATCAGAATGATGGAAAAAAAGTAAATAATGATTTCCACTCCCTGCAACGTGCCTAGGCCTTTCGGTTTTGTTCGGTTAAAGTTCTTGTGCGTACTATTGAATACAAGCCTGGCGGCGGCCCTGCTATTTATCAATGTAGCCTATTATTGTTTGCCATTAATCGTTTGATCTGTGATTAAATTGTGTGTTGTTTAATGTTGAGCAAATTGCTGTAGGCCTACTTCCCATATCGGAATGCATTTTTTTTTAAATAGTGGCCCACCCTACTTCACTAAAGTCCATCCTGTTGAAAAATCCTGGCCACTGTGAAAAGGTAACAGTATTAGAAGATACAACCTAAAACAGTACATCACTGTAGAAGAAACATCTAATTACCCTAAATGAAATAAATGGCACGAAACATTTTTTTACTGTCAAAATACGTGATATATTACGGTGAAGAACTGAATTGGCTACAGTAATAGACCATAAAATGCTAAACAGTATATTACTGTATAGATACATTGAATTGCCGTAAATTAAGAAACGGCGCACCACTTTATTTTGATTATCATAATATGTGGGAAATAACAGTGAAGAACTGTAAAATGTCAATAGTAAATGGCTGTAAAATGTTTTCTTTTCTTTTCAAAACAGTAGGCCACATCCCTGGTGACGTTGGGGGAAAAGAGAGATGAAAAATTACCTTTTGGTAATTTCTTGAAAAACAAACAAATTAATTAATCCTAAAATAAATAAATTGGCTCAATTAATATTTTTACACCTGTACCAAAATTAAAAGTAAATTAAAGTGTTACTGAACTTATTTGTTTCATTTCTGTTCAGCTGGCTACTTTAAATTAATCAGTTTGACGTAGCAGGCCTAATATTACTTCATGTTTCAGTAGGCTATGCATCAAAATAATGTGTCACTGAGGTCAAATGTAAGTAAGGTTCTAATGCTGGTCTTTCAAGGGGATGCTCACTTCTGGCATACATCATACAATCTGTCCATTTATTTATACCTACATTAGTGCCACTAATGATAACAGTTTTGAACAGCTGAGGCACTGCAACTCCACACCTAAAAGGAATACCAAGAAATCACACACGTTTTCCTGACACTGGAACTATAAAACCGGCATTGTTTTATAGTCCAAAATTGCTGTCAATCTAAACAGGATTTTGACAGACCCTCCAGTCATCAGGCAGAGCTCATCACGCCGAGCTTCTGTGAAATTGCCTCCGGGGAACGTCTTCTTGTTTGGAAATGCCAATGGGAAATGCCCATATATGGTACATTTATTAGACATTTTCTTATTAAAACAAGTATAGTCCAACCAACTAGAGGGACATTTGCCTTCTAAAGAGACGGAGATGAGCAATATCTTGTTTGAAGCAGGCACCTCCAAAGGTGCCTTGAAGGAACGTTTGAGAGGTAGTGGCTTTGTACAACTTTGTGAGAATGGATGTTGAGAAAACAAGAAGACCAGATCTAAGGTAATATATATTTACATTTTCCCTGTCCCTATAATTCTACCTCGCTACCCTGCCTTGTCTTCATGTAGTGATTATATTTGTAGGAGCTAGAATGAAGAAAGAGAAAAGTTTATTTTATGTTGTCTTCTGTGTTTCTCGGAGTCACGTCCCTCTAGTGGCTGGACCATGTGTGGGACCTTGAATTCCTGCATAAGGGCAGGTGATGCTACCTGAGGGGTGTGGCTGGAGCAGGAAGACACAGTCTTCGATTTTGTGCCAGAGCTTGTGCCAGAGAGCTCCTTTTGAACGGAACAATCTATTGATTATCTTTGCAATCCTTATTTTGAGTTACCATCAAGAAATTTTGAGTTTTGTATTTTCATTTAATCCTATTAATCCCCTTGGAATTTTGAATTTTAAACCGCACTGGACCTAGAGCTCTTTGGATATTGTATTTCTTGTAAGCCACCACAGCCACCACAGTGGTCAACTAAGGACAGGAATGAACCACTACAATATTATTGCAATATTATTACAATATTATTGCCTTGTATGTTAGGCAGCTTATGTTTTCACTTGTAGTATCTTGATGTGTTGAGGAAAAGGAGAAACCACCGCTGACACGTCCCACTTGTATATTGAAGGGTTTATTACAAAGTAGAACAGTGACAAAAAGGTCTGAATCTTGAGAGAGCCTCTGTGGCCAATTTCTGAGAACACTCTGCCAGCCTTGTCCTGATGCACGGTTTAAATGCTACTTCTCAGATAATCATCTAGATGGTCAGGAACCTCCTGAGCCTAAAATGGTCATTACGACACCTGGCTTCCCTTCACCTCTGACCTCTGACGAAGGTTCAAACTTCTCATAGTAAAGCAACCCTGAGAAAGACACATTGAACCAATTTTTAAGTACATGTATTTTGCTGATTCATTCCCTTCAAATAACCACAGAGACATGCATTACATTTGTTGATTTGATTTAATTAACATAAAAACACACACAGGTAACATGGTGGACAGAGGAGAAACAGGGTGGACAGGAAGTAACAGGGTGGACATCAAACCAGTGAACAAC
Source organism: Urophycis tenuis (assembly GCA_036785325.1). Taxonomy (NCBI): domain Eukaryota; kingdom Metazoa; phylum Chordata; class Actinopteri; order Gadiformes; family Phycidae; genus Urophycis; species Urophycis tenuis. Next base: position 330,729 of record JAXIVH010000123.1, read on the forward strand.
AAACATTCAAGAAACATTTAGCACCTCTCAACAAACTCATGTAGATGCATGTCCACATTGAACAAACAAATTCCCTGTACACCAAAAATCACTCACACCTCTCACCTCTCAACTATGCAACATCAAGACAGACAGAGACAGACACAGACGGAGACAGTTATGGAACAGACCAGCAACCCATGTGTTTTCCAACAAAATCCCACACCATCTTCTCCAGCTGAACTGACCTCTTATTCAGAGGTTGTGGCTCTTTCATCAGACACACAACCTGGTCATCCCTGTACCATGTAATGTCCTCTCGTGGACTTGGCCAGTAGAACTTGTTGGTGCCATTCTTGTGCATGCATTTTACTTGTATATCATCGTCAACCTCTAAGATGATTCCTGGGTAGGGCTCACCATCATAATTGATAATGCACCACTGACCAATGTTGCCTTTTGAGATGTTCTCAGGCCGTGATGGTCCTTCGGTGCAATGCGGGCTTGCCTCTTGACCCATGCTCACCTCCTTCAGGTCATAGCATGCACAGTCCAGTACACCTTTGTCTGCCTGGCAAAGGCAAGTTATGTCCCGGTATTTAATTGTTCCCGGAGAGGAACTGAGGACTTGATGTATTTTCATTGTTCCTTTCACAGGCACAAGCGTTGGTGCATCCTCCATTTCTTGCACTTTCCTCTCAACATCTTCTTGGCCCACAAAAAAAAGTTCTACTGAAGTGCCCATGTTCCTCAACTTGTGGAACATGGCTTCTGCGTCGGGAATATCTCCTCCATGGCGCACAATTGTGTCAGCTGATCTTTTAAGGGTACCCCCAACACCATCTGGAGCCCCTTTTCCGTGGCTGGCCTCAAATTCCAGCTGATGTCTTTAAAGCCTTTCTTGAATGGCTCTTTTGAGAGCAGGTAAAAGTTGCCCTTTTGCTTGTATTGAGTAGCTGGACCATCGCTGAAGACATGGAGGTGATTGACAAGAGGGTATCTTTCCCTCACCATGTCTAACACAGGGTCAAGGTGGGCCCATATAGCAGGGGGATCATGCCGCCTGGAAGGTGAGATGGAGTAGAAGGTTGCTGGAGACTGTTCAGCTGCAGTGTACAGTACTCCAGTATGTAGGGTTGCTTGCTGGTGTGACCCTCCGAAATGTACTGCTTGTATTTCTTGAGAATACTTGCAGGAGTAGTTCTCACTGAAATCTACATGCAGCAGACATTCATTGTCTCGTAGATTTTCTCGCAGTTGTCTGTAGGCTCCGTACTGCCATCGGATATTAAAAATGTGCCGCCTAAATCTGAATAGCCTGTTATGAAAATCCTCCACAAGTGCATCCTCTGTTGTCATCACAGTTGTCTTTACAGTGATTGTTGACCTTTTCCCAGACACCTCCCCATCATTTAATTTGGTATTCTCTTCCAAAAACCACTGGGTAAGGGCTATCTCTGCGTTGGTAGGAGGTCTCAGGAGTGTGGGTGTTGAGCTGACACAGTCTTTACACTCACCATATGCACAGAGTTTGGCTTTGGGATTACACATAGTTGCATCCACCATCTCCTCAAGGTGTTTTGTTGCTAACAGACCTTGAATGTGCATGGTGTTAGCCCTGAACTGTAGGTTCTCGTGTGTCCTGCACTGACAGGTTTCACGGTCAGCATCTGTGGGCACCACAACCCAAAATGGTCTCAAGGTGCAGAAACAAGAGTAGGAGACCACATGCTCTGTTTCTGAAAGGAACCTCTGGTGCAGATTTTTCATTGTGTCGGTTAGCAAACGCTTCTGTTTTTTAATTTTCTTTTTAGTTACAGTTTGCTTTCGTCCTGTTGTCATCCGACTGACGTCATCTCTTAAGAAGAAGGCCTTAACTTTCTGCTTGCAATCAGCAGGTAATCTGTTGCTTTCCTTTCTTTCAAAAGTCATGAGCCCTCCATCTTGTCTTTGACCACGCTTTTTTGAAAAGCCCAGAGTCGTCTGTGCAGCCCTCTGTAGCCTGTATTTCTTTATAATTTTTCCTATTGTTTTTGCAATAATTTGCCTCTCTCATTCCTTTTTGGTGTTTTTGTATTTATTTCTGATTTCCTCAATTATTGATTCATGCAGTAATAATCTTTTCCTAATTGTGTTTTTCACTACTTGATGACGCAGCAGTGCATTCACTGTAGAATGTGGGGAATTTTTCCCCCCTCCCCAACGCTGGCACCTCTTTTTGTATTTTTCTTTTTTTCTCTTCTCCTTCAGCAAAGAGGCCTTTAGTTGTTCAATTTCATTCTTGAGCCTCCTCCTCCCCTGTCTGACATTCCGTCGTCCAACAACATATTGTCTAAAACACAGAAAGCATATTGTCACAATTAACAATCACTCTTTATAGATAAATGTTTATACACCAGTTCTAGGATAGAAGACCATTAGACAGAGACATACATACATAGAGACAGACAGACACACACACAGACAGACACACACACACACACACACACACACACACACACACACACACACACACACACACATACTGGTTGCTGTGGTTTAAAGGGACACTTTTCCCATACCGGCCCAGACATGGTTTAGGGGGTCCCACCTTTCCCTTTGTCCCAGAGACATGCAAGAAACATGAATATGATCCAAAAAAAATCAGAACATTTTCTGGCTATTTAAAATTGAATTACTGTTAAAGAATCTGAAGTTATGAATACCTGACTTTTTAAGGACTATGAGGACGTGGGCGGGAGGAGGCGTTTCCTGACACAACAGTGATTTCTGAGGACCCCCCTGGTTTATCTGGTCATTACCCATACACACACACAATCAGGGCAAAACCCTTAATTATAAGGACCGCACTGGCTTATCTGGTCATTACCCATACACACACACAATCAGGGCAAAACCCTTAACTATAAGGACCGCACTGGTTTATCTGGTCATTACCCATACACACACACAATCAGGGCAAAACCCTTAACTATAAGGACCGCACTGGTTTATCTGGTCATTACCCATACACACACACAATCAGGGCAAAACCCTTAACTATAAGGACCGCACTGGTTTATCTGGTCATTACCCATACACACACACAATCAGGGCAAAACCCTTAACTATAAGGACCGTACTGGTTTATCTGGTCATTACCCATACACACACACAATCAGGGCAAAACCCTTAACTATAAGGACCGCACTGGTTTATCTGGTCATTACCCATACACACACACAATCAGGGCAAAACCCTTAACTATAAGGACCGCACTGGTCCAACTATTCATTACACCCATACACTCGTGTTGTATGTCAATCCATCAAGAGTTTTGAGAATGGTCAATTACCTGGTATTTTGAAAGATTAACACTACTGAACTTTGACTAATGTGTAATACTCTATGATAGGGGTGCTCACACTTTTTCAGCTCGCGAGCTACTTTTAAAATAACCAAGTCACAAAGATCTACCCACTACAAAAAAAAATAAATAAATAAATAAATATATATATATAATGTTTTTTTTTGTAGTGGGTAGATCTTTGTGACTTGGTAATTTTAAAAGTAGCTCCTACTTTGAATATATTGAATGAAACTTGACTGACGTCAGACTTCACGGCAGTGCTTGCGGCCGTCTTGTGTAACTTATGGATGCTGCAGCTAAAACTGAGTGACAATGAGTCAGGCCGCTCGCTATCTTGTTGCAGCAATTTTAAACAATGAGGACATGATAAACACACTGGCGAATGCGTGCTAAAATCCTCCCAATTTTCTGCCTCTTCTTCTGACGAAGAAATTCGCTCCCCTTTTAACCGTGGCAGACCAACTACAACGGGCCAGGCAGCTGCTTATCGGGCCAACCTTAACATAACCCTCCACCTCACAGGAGTGCCCCACAACAGCCCCTATGTACAATGTCCGCCCGTGCACAAGAATGGTTAGCTTGATATAGTTTTCTGGTGATTTAACGAAGGTAAAACACAGTGAATGGCCGTGCGTAACGGCACTGCGCTCTGACGCGGCACTTCTCCGGGACTGGAGAAGCTGCTGCGGCTACACGGATTTCGTGGACTGAAGGAGAAGCTTTTGTTTAGATACAATATGAATCACCCACATTCATAGACCAATGCAGGCTAAATATTTAGTTTAGTATTGAACGTATTTGATGATCGGCAACACAACACAATCGGTGCGTTGATGCGTAATGCGTTGATCACTGTCTATTGCGCATGTGCGGTTCACTGTGATTGCCTCCCGACAGGCTTACCTGTATGTCAATCAAGTGATGGGATGGATTCTAGCCTATAGAAAAAAATAAATATTTTTATTTATTTTTTTTTATGTCATGCGATCGACCAGTAGTAGCTTGGCGATCGATTGGTCGATCGCGATCGACGTAATGAGCACCCCTGCTCTATGATATCTATACACAATAAACATGTTTATTTTCTCTTGAAATTTAAATCTCATCTATCCACCAGCAGCTAAAAGATTTGCCATTAAAATTACATGTCACTGTCATCTAGTGAATGGGTACCTTGAAAGGCGCTTTAAATAAAATGTAGTATTATTCTATATATCACATAATTTCTTAGCACTGAATGCTGTTTAACTTTTAAATAGTATTTTTGTAATTGTCTCCTGCTTTTATGGAACCTTGAGAAGGTTGTTCCTTTTATGTACCTTCATGTCCTGGAATTACAGCAATAATCTTTGAATCAGTTAATAAATAAAGCAATTAATGCGTAATTTTCTTTAAAAATAGTGTACAACTCCACATAAACAAATCTGAGTCATCCATTTGAAAGTCCAGGTAATACAAGATTTAAGTGTATATTAATCCCAACATCAAGGGCAGAGCAATACATAGTTAAAGCGATGGTTCGGAGCATTTTTAGCGACGGTCAATATTTATCAAGTTTAGGGTTATCAGCCGAAAGACTTCGTATTGGAGTGATGGTACAGCGAGTACATGTCGTCAATGACTCTACTAATAATGCATGGATTGTTACCCAACTTCTGTAGTAGTCCATATATGGTCTGTACTCACAAAATGAGGCATTTTAAAGTTTGTAAATACACCAGGGGCCTCATTTATCAAACGTGCGTACGCACAGATTTGTGCTTACGCAGTGCGTACGAACATTCCCACGCAAAGTATGGGATTTATCAACTTGTACTTGTGCGTAGGAACGTGCGTAAATTTAAGCACAACTCTGACCATGCGTACGCACAAAACCTAGTGGTAGAATAGTGAAACTACTACGAGAACCCGTTAAGAGTCGCAGTGTTCAGCAATCACAAACGTCACACATATCCCCTGTATCCTCTAATTAATAACAATTCTCATTTAGTAAGTTAGCAGACATTTTTGAATAATTGGTATGACAAGCTATAAAAGACAGCTGGGACAGGACAACCCAAAAAAGACAACTTGAAATAAGGACGATGGCGCATCTTGCACTTTTGGAAAATTTAGAGAACCGTGCGCTTTGCAGGGAGCGCGTTTTCAAAGAGCGTGTGGATTTGCTCAGTCAGAGCACAGAGTGGCTTCTCAGTAGGTATAGATTCCCAAAAAATATACTTGTGGATTTATGCCGGGATTTACAACATACTATATTGGAGCGAAAGACCAAACAAACCAAAGCCATCCCAGTGCACATTCAGCTCCTGTCCACACTGGGATTTTTGGCCACCGGGACATTTCAACATGCGGCATTTCACAGCCGACACTGAGTAGAATCATGCCAGCAGTGTTGGATGCAATCATTTCTCTAGCCCCACTTTACATTCAGTTCCCGTTAATTCCACGCCGTCGCTGGATTCGCAAATATAATTGGAGCCAAATAGATTGCACACACATCACAATAAAAGCACCATCACACAATGAATTCAGTTACGTTAACAGGAAAGGACTTCATTTAATTAATACACAAATAATCTAATGCCAATATGTCTCTATTAAACGTTGTTGCCCGGTGGCCTGGAGGAACGCACGATTCGTTCATCCTGCAGGTGGGTGCGCAGCTCCAAGCAGGAGCTATTGAGGACGGCTGGCATTGACGTATTGACGTATTGACGTATTGGCTGGCATTGAGGGATTGCCGCTACCATATATGGTCAATTGGAGGCGTTTCTGAATGCAAATGACTCTAACCGTGCACGAGCATGGGAGTTGAGAACAGGTGGGATTTGTCATCACGGATTACTTACTGGTGTGCGTACGACCCGTGTACGCACGTTTGATAAATGCAGATTTTTTTCTACTTACGCACATTCTAAATTTCATGCGTACGAACGAAATTAGAACTTTTCCTACGCACGGTTGATAAATGAGGCCCCAGGAGTTTATTTAAAAGAGCACTTTTCGGATAGCTTCAACTAGCTGTTGCTAAGGCTACCGCTGCGTCGACGTCTCTTCCATCTTTCCGGATAAGTTCGTAAAAGTCCTCTTCAAAACTCACAAGTGTAAGGAAAAGGTTAGTGAATTCAACACTCCATCGAAATGTATTGACAACTGGAATAATTGAATACTTGAAATTAGATGGAGTGTTGAATTCACTAACTTTTTCCTTACACTTGTTAAATATTGACCGTCGCTAAAAATGCATCCGAGGGGGTATTTAGCATGACTATTGGTGTAAATTACCTCAGGGTGAATTTCACTCCGAACCATCACTTTAAGGAATTAACTCCTATAACAAATACATAACATTGCTCTGAGGAACTTTTAAAACATGTAAAAAAATAAAACAAGTCGCGAGGAAAAGGAAGTCTATTACAGTAGAATCAAACTGCAACAGTAAACTGGCCTTTATTAGACCTTTCTTTTCAACATAAGGCCCCTGTTCCTAACAAAGTCTCTTATGTTTTGAGGAGTTCTGTCGCTCAAAACAGGGTGCTCAGAAACCTTACACTGCTCACACTCCAACTTAGTTGCCAAGTGTCCCTTTGAAATGTGTGTTTTAAGGTGTTTCATCACAGCACCAACTTCATTCTTGCTCCATGGCTTTTTCAAACATCTTCTTGATTTGAATTGTCAATGAAAAAAAAATTGACGTTAAGATAGTGAAGACAAGAACTGTTATAAGTTTAGTTTTGAGCTATAGGTAAATTATGTTATATACAAAAGTCACAAATAGTAGCATTTGTTGAAAATTCTAGGCAAACTGCTAGGGCTGCCCCCTAATAGTTGAACATTAATCGATGTTTTCATTGGTCCGTTGGTGGCAGGATAAAAAAAAACAAAGCAAAGCTCTTAATTTGAAATGATGGACACAGGAAGTGCCACTACTTGTCACTTGTAAACCTCAGTGTGAAAAACAGCTGGTCCCTGTGGTTATTAGACAGTTAATTATTATGAAGGGCTGGAAATATAGTGTGGATTATTTCAGAGGATAAAGGACCCATAGAAGGTGACATCATGCAACTCTGCAGGTAAACATGTCAAAATCTAAAACACGCAAGTAATGTTAGCCTAGCATTAGCATGACGATAGCGTCTTTTTCCGACTCTGGTAAAGACAAATCTAAAGTGATTAAAATGATATGTAATTATAAAGGTAAGAAGTTAGGCTATATTTGACTTTTACACCATTAAACTAGTCGGAAACATCAGGCTACATGATCATTTATAACAGCAGGCTAGTTAAAACAATATGATATTAGCAAAAAATATATAATTAAATTAATATCAGAAAAGTATGACGATAAGTCGACTAATGACCTTAACTGGCAACCACTGGTCGACCAGGAAAGTCTTTGGTCATTGAGAGGCCTAAAAACTATAAATGTCACATTTGTCTGGCTGCCAGACTTCTGCATAGGCCAAAGATATACTTGCTTCTAACAACAGTGATGTGTACATAAGATGATGACACCATGTACTAAATTGAACTGTACTTAGTATTCTGTCAATATTTATTTATTTATCAACGTGTGCTGATTAAGCATATAAAAAATAAAGGAATGAATGGATTTAGTTTTACCTTTGGAGCTAGATGCCACACTCTGGGTCACACACAGTTTGTTTCCCCCTGGAGAAGCAATACATTATTTTGTTAGAATAGCTAGTACAATATCCAAAGCACCTATGGAGAAGTTTACTTTTCACACAAAAAAATACAATTTGCTGAACATCAGCTTGAACTTCCGGGTTCAATGTTAAGGATTTTTTTCACGGTCGGGCAAATTGGTCAGAAATCTACTTGCCTGAAGTTTGGATTTACTTGCCCTATGCAACCGTTTTAATGTGAAATGTCCTTGCTAGTCAGTGTGCCATAACAATTGTTGTAAATATTAACTTTATAATGACACAATATCAAAATGTATATCTCTAAGAACTGTAAATTTACTTACAAATTCAGTGTGTTCACTAAACCTGATTTCTGGAATACCCAGGCCATTACTACCATTTAAGACAAAAACAAAAACCTTACCTTTGTAACTCTTGGCCTCACCCTGGGTCAATTCTATACTTTTTCTTTTCCCTAAAATAAATAGATAAAAAGAAGGTTCAGATTTAAGAAGTTCAGAACAGCTTTGCATTTTGTCTGCTTTCTCCCTCTGTCAGAACACATGCAGCACAGTAGTACTGCCTACAATATAGCAAATTATGACTTTCCCGCACATTACCTGAGGAGCTGATGGGCTCTTCAGGCATCTTCATTTCTTGATTTTCTGGTGAAATGAATACAAAAATGGCCTTCAGCATCAATTGACGTTAAGTGATCAATGCACTACTTTGGTAGTCGCAATAGTGATTAGATGTGTCTGGTCTAAGTTTTATGAGTATGTTCTTGTTTCCTGTATGTGTACATAATTATAGCACGCGACTACCTTTAAATGCGACACCATGGACTTGACCCTGATGGCCACATTTAGCTCATTGTTGGGTCAATTTATTGTGCCATATGAACTCAGGAAAAAATTATCAAAAAATGAAATGAGAAAAGCACGTAAAAATATGCATAAGGGTCCCAGAAGTTAAAACATTAAAGTTAAAGTAAACTTTAAAATGAACATTATTATTAAATGATTTGAAATAGTTTTTTGAAAGCAATGGTGTTTGTTTTGAATTTCTGTTTCAGAAAAGAGCTGTCCCTTGCATACCTTATGGTTTACCAGGCCATTTTAAGTTGGGGAGAAGTTGAGCAAACATAAACCCATGATAACTTCAGTGTTAAAGCAAAGGGAACTTGAACATGGTCCTTAATCCACAAAATACCACAAACACACTGGAAGATATTCAAGACATACCTCTTAGTCCAAGGGGACAATCTGACTCTTCACCACCGCCTCCGTCGTCACCTTCGCAGTCTCCCTCGTCGTTGCCTTCGTCGTCTCCATCTTCCAGCTCTGGGTCCAATTCATCTAAAGAAAAGCACGATTGATGCAAAAATAAAAATCATTGTTTCAAGTTTGTACACCTCACATTATTAAGAGTTTTGTTACCACCACTTACCTTCAACCTCAATCTCGTCAAGAGACTTTTCCTGGAATTTTGCAAGAGTTCCTTTTTCCATTACAAGTAGAAGCTTTGTGATTTTTGCCATTTCTATAGTTGCCTCCGGAAGACGATAAAAGTCTCTGTGGACCCGAATGTCGTGGCCCAAAAAATTGGCAAGTTGGTCCAGCTCATTATTTTTGAGGTTGAGAATTTGGGACAATGTTGCAATGTGCTTGCGAAGTTGTGTAGACCTCAGATTATCAGGATTCTTTGCACCACACGTGTGTGCAAAAATTAGTATGCAGTCCTGTCCCCTGTAGTGGCTCGTGGGTGGGCACTGTGGACGTCCAAAGAGGAAGGGGTTATCCTTATCCTACTTCTCCTGCACGGCGTCTATTAAAGACAATTATCTGAGTGGAGAATCATGGTCTTTTAGGTTTTCAATGGCGTCTGCTGATTTGTCCTCCAGGTACTTGTGCAAAAGCTGCACATCCTCTGTGAATGGTATGGTGGATGGTTTATTAAATTTTGACTTGCTCAAAGTAGCCAGTGCAGAGTGGGAGACCTGTGTTGCCCACTGTTTTGTGCAGAGTTGTGTGAATCGTTCTGATGCTTTAATCAAATCTTCATCCTCTGCTGCGATGGCCCTGCAGAGAATAATGTCACCGATCTTCTTGAGCGAGTGTCCCAATTTCAGGGCAAGGCTTGGTGTGCAATAGGAGTGTTTCTCTTCATCATATCCTGCAACTGCTCTGACAGCTCCAATCTTGATCTGACCTGATCTTGTAAAATGGTCTTGTAAAAATGATTTGGCTTTACAGCTTCTTCAAAGCTAAATATACGATATTTCTTTCTTAAGGTCAACAACAGTCTGCCCATTTCTCGGACCTTGGCTCGGATATACTCAAACTTTGTTGAATCACTCCCATGCTTGTTGTAGAGAGACTGGCCCAGTTGCAGAATGAGGAAGTCATTTCGTACAACAGATGCAATCTCATCTTGCCTCATATTTCCAAGGATTTTCCACAGTCCAGCGCAAATTGCTTGGCAGAATGTTGCCTCCGAGATATCAGCCACAACTAAGACTCTATTCTTCCCAACAGCCTCACTCTCGGAGACCGTCTTTGATGGGCATCTACGCACGTGGCGCCACAGCTCCTTACGAATGAACATGCCCTTACAATATGCACAGTGCACATGCGTTTGGGTTGTCACAGAGATTTTTGATCGTGATGGTCTTCTTCTTATTTTCAGTTGTCCTTCATGATTCCTCAAAACATCCTGGTTGTGTTCGTAATTACCTCTGTTCCGCAACTTCTCAAGTAGTCTTTTTCTCTCTTTTGATTTCTTAGGAAACGAGAATGCTTCAGCAATATCAACCTCTCCTTTTTCATGTTTTATAAGATGACGGGCTATTTTAGATTGAGGTGTTTTGCAAACATAGCAGTAATTTCTTGGAGTGCAAGGAGAGACTTCTGGTACCACTGCAGCCTCATTAGAAGAAGCCTCTTTTGTACTTGATAGAAGAGTCTGGGTATTGCTTGTTGTAGGATCATCATCACAACAGGGTTCACTATCAGGTATGTGGTCATCATCAATGTCAAATTTTACAGAGTTGGAAGAATCCTTGTCTTCCTGTTCCATGCAGGACATAGGTTGTGGCACTCCCTCTGTCCTTTCCTGAGAATAAAGTGATTTAACTGGTCCACCCTTGCGATGTGGTAGGTTTACCCACTGTGGATCCTCACTATCACTATTTCCATCACAACTTGATTCAGTGTCAATGTGAAAGAGATCACCGGAGGAAGTGCTGTGACTACTTGCAGAGTCGGAAACATGCTCATCAACATCCTATGCAGCAAAAAAAAAAGCTTTGTTTAAAATAAACCCCCAAAATGTATTACTGTATAAGTCACAATCCAACACCGAAACATTTTAAAGTCAAATTTTTTATATTAGGGTATATTTTATTTTATTTTATTTTATTTTAGGTATATTTTATTTTATTTGTGTACATTTCTTTTCCTTCTTTGTTTTGATCTGTTGCAAAATAATTTCCCTCGGGATGAATAAAGTCTCTTGAATCTTGAATCTTGAATCTTGAAAATGGAATAGAAGACAATGAACATACCTGCAACGGATTCATCTTAATGAAGCAGGATTTATGCCACGACCTTGAACACACTAAAAGCACATTTAAATAAAAAGTTAGCAAGTCGGGCTAATACTTTGATTTTAGTTTAACATAACTGCACCAAAGACAACAACAACAAGTGTGTTGGTGTGATCTAAATACGAACATCTGCATGTGTAACCAAGCCATCTTAGAGCGGAGACAGGTCCCCTGCAAGCTTCACAATGGTCCAAAGCGTTGACAAATGCGCTGGTAAGTATATGGTGGCACTGAGGAAGCAATAATGTATATCAGTAAAAGTAAAATTGAGAACATTTGTAAATATGCAATATAAACATTTACCCACAGGCTGCACTGGATTAAGTATGATATGGATTTGCTCATACCCCACATGTTAAACTTGACGTTAAATCTTCAAAATTGTATGTATTAATTTTTTTTTACATGATATGAAAGTAGATAGGGATGCCCCGATTGCAAGCAATCCGATCAGTCGATATGGAGCCTAAATTTGTGATAAATGCTTTTAGATCCGCTGATCACACAAGCCGATTGATCAAGCCATTCCGCCAATCGATGACATATGACGCACATGTTAAAACTAGGGTTATTAAAGTTAACAGGATAATGCATTAACGACCAAGAGACACAGCATTCAGCCAAGAGGAAAAAAAAAGAAAGATGTCGCTGTCTCCCCTCGCGAATACAGTGTTTTACGCCATTGCTTCAGCAAAGCATCTTTCACTCCCAGTCAGTCCCTGCCCCCTCCGCTGTAAGCGCGCAAACACACGCACACTGGTGTATGGTGGACCCTGGCTTAATAACAATGCTATACACATACACTGTAGGCTATATGTATAATTGAATAACGTGATCGGAGCATCCCTAAAAGTAAATGTTCATACCTACAGAATAAGTCATCACTTGGTTTCCTATGACCACGGGAATCCTTAACATAACACATAACCAACTTGTGAAACCTATTGTGTGAAGAAATGCAGAATTGAATTAATGAAAAACGGGATCCTCATAATTCAGGTCTGAGAAGTGCCCATCCGACACACAAATCTCAGTTTGAAAGTTTAACAGGTTTGCTTCTGTCCTTACAAAGCACTGTGTCCCTACAATCCTGTCAGGACAGTGTGTGTGTGTGTGTGTGTGTGTGTGTGTGTGTGTGGACTCTTGAGCACCATCATAACATCAAACTAAACAGTATTATGCCTGGATGTAAAATCATATTACAGGAATACTGTCAACTTACAGTGTCGTCTTTGGATGTTGCCGGAGTTGAACTGACGGCTGCCATCATACCCACCCCATCACAGACGTCCTGTGAATGAGTCAATGACAAAAACAGAGTTGACATTTGAACATGAACCAATTAATTTTCATTTCACAAACATTGTGTCACGACACCAGCCATGTGTCAGCCACCAATTTCTACAATCTCAAAGTTTTCACAGTTATGCAGATGTACACATTCTCATGAATGATTAATTTAAGTGCACACTGTCCTTTATAAACTAAACAAAGAAATAAAACAACATCTACAATGACCCAGCTGACCTTCTACCTCACCTCATGCTGTGAACCTGTTCAAATATTTGTTAATTAAGCAATATCACACTATAGGTCGTGCTCTTGGACTGTGGCCTCATGCCTACAACCAAATCACAGCTGGGCTGATATTCAGGACAATAACAGGTCCACTAATGCCATTTATTGGTTAACAGTAATAAAAATAACATACTATGATTTGTTAATTTTATAGAGAACCCGTGAACCTTAACTCACCACTGAGCGCCATGGCCAAGAGGAATCACCATAGTTATACGTTATCTCCTCGCCTGGAAAGATTTCCTTGATGGAAAATAGGCACAAGTGTGGCCTTCCTTTGACCATTATCCTCTTGACTTTGCAGTTGGGATGTATGTGATCATCATTCACTAGTCGTCCCAGTGTTCCGTCCTCTTTTGAAGCATCTATGCTGTGAGAAATAGAAAATTTTAGTACAAAAATAAAATATAAAATAAAATAGTTTTTTGTGCTTCTACTGTGGGTAAGTAGGTGGTAGTCTGCACATAGCCTAGTGTTTTATTTTGAAAATTGACCGGATGTTTTGTGCCTTTCCTGTGTCTGACTTCCTGCCAGTTAAAAAAGGCCTGTGCATCTGTCATCTAGGAAAGCACACGTTCTTTGATTATTATTATTATTTTTTTTTTACATCACATGTATCATAAATAAGAAACACACTGGTTTCAGATGAGAGTGGTTGCTGTCTAATCAGCAAGATTAATAAAGCCTGCCTGGTCGGGAGCAGGCTAGCTGCACAGAATAAATCTCCATAGTAACTTATGTGCCTTCGCTTTCATGAAACTGAAACACAGCTAAATTCATCCAGGATAACCAGAGAATCCCAGCTTAATCTCTTATCTTAGTTTTGTGAAATATCCCACTGGAAGTATTAGTCGGTTAGTTATCGGTGAACAGAGAGCAGAGGGATGACATCAGGAAGTCGCACATTCTATCTGCTCTATTAACATTCATATTATCCAGGAAAACCTAAGCATTTTGGACATGTAAACAGTTTGTAGTGCATAAAGTTGTTGATCAAAGTTTATAATTAAGTTCACTTGTCTGTAATTGCCTATCCCTGTATATCTAACTCAACCCTGGGTGTAGGTTGATAGCCTTGAACCACCACTGAAGATAGTATGCAACAGGTCAGATTAATAAGACTTGATTGATCAATTAATCCAGGGTTTCAGAAATTCAATTATGAAACCACAGACCAACCCATAAATTAAATAATCGTACAATTTAAATCTCTCTGTAAAGCACCTTTGGTTTAGCTTTGTTGTTATTGAATGTACCCTACAAAAAAAACACAACTTCTCTTTGAACAAGGAACACATTGATGAACAAGCAGCAATCTTACCAATAGTGCTTCCCACTCCACATGAACTCAAATGAATATTTGCTGTTTTTGTCATCTGCACTGTCGCTCAGTGACAAACCTCCACGATACTCTACCACAAAACTTTTTGGTTCAATGTAGTCTTGTGTAAGCACACCTCTCCCTAAAGAAAATAAAGTCAACAGCAACATCAGCTCCTGTTATATAACCAACCTAATTTATGGCTGTATTTTCAAAGAGATATTCAATGAATAGTTCACTTTAAATGAAATTTCATTCATGCTGATGAGAAGTCTGGTATAGTTTTTTAATCCGTAAAACACTGACTGAAGGGAAGAAAAAAGTTTGCAGTATTTTTCAGAGTGACCAGTTTTAAAACGTAATAAAACAACCCCTAATAACCTTTAAATGCTTCCAAACTGCTAGTGCACCTTCATCCAAGTCTCCTGAAGCTGCCACATGCAATGACTTTAAAAAATATAATTAATGCCATGTTATTAATCTTAATACTCACTGTTGAAGGAGAGATAAAGTCTTGCAAACATGCACCGTCTGAACTGGTGTGTGGGGAACATGCAATGTTTGCTAGGCTTTGGCTCTCCTGTAATGGTGAGGATTTAGATTAATCACATGCCGTAATTTACATTTTTTACTACGTTTACAAATGGTCGCCATAGACCTCTGCTGTTTGAAAAAGGCTGCCAACTCTTTTCTTGTGATGATTCAAAAAGTGTTTGGTAGATTAAAAAACTACACTTCTCATCGACATGAGGGTGAGTAGATAATGAGAGGAAGACCGACAACAATTAAACCACCTTTAAAAAGATTTAAAAAGTTAAGTGCTGTGCAATACAAAAATAATTAAACAAAATGCAAACAAATGCAATCCAGAACTTAAATATAAAGATACATGTAATTAAAAGTTATGACAATTACAGTCAGTTCATCTAATATAAGTCAAACAATGAAAAGGGTTAGCGGAAGACAATGCTTGTAAAAAATATGGCATGTAGGTGGCAAGTTAGGGTATACACCAGTGGTGCCCAACCCTACTCCTGGAGGGCTACTGCTCATTTTCTTCTGGTGTTTTAACTAACATCCGTTTATACATTTTTCTCAAGCACAGATGAAAAAACAAACCAGATTAATCGATAGACATTCACTGAAGAAATGAATTATGTTATGAGTAAGAAATTAGTATTCAGTTAACTCCAGAAATCAGATAATGAGTTTATTTGCGTGCATCTAAACTCACTGATCAGTCAGACTATAGAGCTATTTAACACTTTTAGTAACAGAAATACACCACTTACAGCATAGTGAACTACAGCTACTGTAAGGTGACTACACTCGAAACAAACATAAATATACTGGATGAAAAACGTACCTTTATATGTGTTAATAAATCTTCCTTCCAGGAAAGATTTGTCTTCTCCACTGATAATGTGGTCGATAGCATCCTGATCAGGAGTTTTTCTCCTCCCTCTTCTCTCTGTCATCTTTGCTGTAAAAATGCCCAGACAATAACATTAAATGTCAAACTACCTGTCACATCATATGTAACCTATATTTCATGCCAAATCACGTTAGATATTCTGTCTCAACATTTAACATGGGTGTCACTGAATGAGCCGTAAACTGATAAAACTGGTGTCACGTCTCTTCTTCAGTGTTGGATCCTCTGAGACCAGTGGTGAGCACGTTACTTTTCGCCACATCAAATCGTCGGTAACGGCGTTGTAACGATGGAAACAATTAGATTATTCCTCAATTAAAAAATAACGCCCTTAGCAACGCCATTTTATTTTAACGCCGTTAGTCACATCACTGGTGGTTGAGACGCACTGCACAGGCTATAAACAGGCTGTAAACACAGCTGGCAACGAACTTACGCAGTGATTCCTCTACACCAGGGGTTCTCAAACTTTTTCACACCAAGGACCACTTTATCTTTTTTTTTTTTTTTTATCACGGACCACCTAACCAGCAGGCAAATTTCCCACTCCCACCCTTAAAAAAACCTTTTTATATTCCAAATTAAGTCTGCAGTATATTACAAATGTATTTGTAATAAATAGGCTAGTAGCAAAATTAGGCTACTATGAAATACCTTTACCCCGATCTATGTGAGATTAATCACTGTTTCAGATTAAACATGTTCAGAGCTGGTTGTGATGTAATGAATGAAACAGCAGTTGTATGAAGAGAATTTAATTTGATACCACTGTCAAAATAGTAAAGGTGAACTCAATGTGAAGTAATTCAACATTAAAAGAGTAAACTATGTCAATTGAACCTATTACTTTTAATTGTAATCAAATATTTGGCTCTTGTGGAGCTATGAACTTCAGCACTGCTGATAAAATGACAAATTCCAAATAAGCATAACAACTTTACAAATAGGCCTATAAATCCTGTTATATTACTCTTGGTGGCAAGTAAGAAAGCAATTACAAGAAGATGGTTAAGCCCGATCCGGCCTACCTTAGATGACTGGTTTGGAATTACTCTGGAGATATTTAGGATGGAAAAATTGACCTACCAAATAAGACTCCAGACAGACAAATTTTATCAAATCTGGAACAACTGGATTTCATTCATAGCCCCCACGAGAGCAGACTTCATTTGATCTCACTGGTAGCATTGCTTTGTAATTTACTCATTTTAATTGTGACTAATTATTGATGATTATCTCCAAGACAGCAGCAGCAGGGAACCCCTCCCCCATGTTTTCTGTACATAGTTTTGTAACTGTTCTTCCTTTCAGTAAGTTATATCAGAATTCTCTATAAGTGAACTTGTGAGCCTCTTCTGGCTCTACTTATTTTGGGCAATTTAATGGCACGGGCTTTAAATGGTTAAATATGTTTCCATCGATGTTACTCTTGTGCTGATCTCTATGTTATCACTGGAGAGTGGGGTCTGCAAGGGACAATCAAAGTTTGACCCACGATTTGAGACTGTTCCCTCTATGGACCAATATGCCCTGATGAATGGTGTAACTCATGTTCTGGATTTAAAACAAGAAAAACTGGAATGTCATATGTGCTGAACTTTACTAATGAAGTCATGCAATTGTATTCTCCTGTCCATTCCAAATAAACATACAATTAAAAAAAAAAATAAAAAAAAAAATCCTCTCGGGATTGGGGGTCCGCGGACCACACTTTGAGAATCACTGCTCTACACTCATTCAGCGGCCTCGGTGAGAAGGCGGCAGCGCCGCCTTCACATGCCGCCTCGGTGGCGTGTGGTACTTCGGTGAGCACCGAGGCCGCGGCCCCTTCACACGCGGTCTCGTTGAGCACCGAGTCGGCGTGTGTCAACACCACGTTGTCACTGTCAAAAATATCGGACTTACAAGTAGTTTAACAGCGAATGGCCGACAATTGTTAACGTTAACGCTACCGTCTTAAACAACCAACTCTCGTCGACTACATTAGCTCGGTGACGACATTAGCTCGGCGACGACATTAACTAACGTTACAATTAGCTGCAGCAGACCAAAGCCCTGAATGTGTCCTCTATATGTCACAGAAATTGCTTTGAGTATTTAAAACCTAAACTACGGTTTTTAAAAGTGTTCCTTACCTGTTCATGAATTGCTTCATCCACTTCACCTCGTTGCCGCAGTTTAATGAGATTCAGCGCGAAACGTATCGATTGACATCGCTGCAGCCAATCACTGATCAGAACCTGCTTGATTGACATCACTGCAAGCGAATCACTGATCAGAACCATGACTGATGTCTGACTGCAGCCAGTCACAGACCAGGGATTTTTAGCCAATGAATTACGCTCATTCAGTGTGTGGAATGGCGGTAAAGTGTGTCTCGGCACCGAAAGTAACCACACACTGGCGACGACACACACACACACACAAAAAGTTATCGGGACATTTTGAGAAAATGAGAGAGCAGCTTGATTACAGCCTCCTGAGTGCCGCTACACTGTTTGAATTATGAGGACATCGGAGGTGTCCTCATAATCCGGTGGTGTCCTCATAGTGTCGGTACGTATCCGACGAAGTGTCCCTTTAAACCACAGGAACAAACACACACACACACACACACACACACACACACACACACACACACACACACACACACACATTTTGTAAGGGCAAGATCATGTTTGATCATTCAAATCAGAATCTACCTAATCAACAAAGCATTTAACTGTCAACTTTCTTCTAACCTTGAGGGTCTGGGTTGTGGGGCACTTTCTGGCTCTGGAGGATTATCTGGACTTGGAGGAGGAGTGGTCATTGCCTCAAATGCTGTCCTGCCTTTGGCACTATCCCTCTGCTTTCTTTTCTTTTCTCGCCATTTCTTTTTCTGTGCTCTCTGATGTCTTTCACTGAGATCTGCCACTTTCTTTTTTCTTCCTTCCTCTCTGTCCTTTCTCCACTTCTCTTTCTCATTATTGAGATATTTCTCTCTTCTCTCAGGGTCAGCGTCACGACGTGCCCTATAGCGCCGCTGCTTTTCAGCTGCATTCAATGGCGCCATTCCCTGACAAATACATGCATACTATTTCAAATCATCTTTTTTGGAAGTATACAGCAAATGAATACATACTACGTTAATAATACATACCAATTCACACTTAAAACAACAAAATGTAAATCTTATATCGACCCTGTTACTATGTGTCCCCCCTGTTACCGTGCATTACAGTAACAGGAGGGACAGTAACAGGGGGGACATTTTATGCTAAAGTCTGCCATTACTGTTAATGTGATGAACAACAAGCTAGTACATGATGATCACTGACAAAGATTTCTAACATGTTTATTAACCATATTATCAAAATTACAAACAAATATTAGTTCCCACTATAAATAAGCATAACAGGGTGGACGTGTTATGCTTTACCTCATCAGTAAACCTTTATAAAACATTGAAATAAATGTTGATTAAAGAGTGGTACTTACTCTGCTTCTTCTTGAACGTTTTCCCTCCAAAAATATTGTTACATTAGAGAGTCATGTGACTAAAAGAATAGTCAGCTGATGCGTTCTATGGAATTCTCATCAGAGTAACAGGGGGGACAGTTGACTCAGGGACACAACATATTTGAAAGATTTTAAGCATTTGAAATGCATTAATAACAGAAACTAACATCTGGTAAGAAAAACTTTAAATAAGACAATACAGAAATGATGAAAAACCTTGAATTTATTAGATTTTCCTTACTTATATATGTAACTGAAGTCACGCAAACATGACTGGGGACATAGTATTTTAGTGTACTTGTGCTAAAATCAGACTAATTTATTTAAAATTAATTTATCCTGTGTACATATAATTGTGTCCTATGGTAGAGGGTGGTTAAGCATACAAGAAAAGGGTTTAGAAATAAGTAGAAGCCCATTTGTACACAAAATATACCATATTATGTCAATGGGACCCAAATGGCACCAAATACTAGGAATGACCCATTAAGCCACCACAGCCACCACAGTGGTCAACTAAGGACAGGAATTAACCACTACAATATTATTGCCTTGTCTAATGTGTCTATTTGTCAGGCTAATGTTAGGCAGCTTATGTTTTCACTTGTAGTATCTTGATGTGTTGAGGAAAAGGAGAAACCACCGCTGACACGTCCCACTTGTATATTGAAGGGTTTATTACAAAGTACAACAGTGACAAAAAGGTCTGAATCTTGAGAGAGCCTCTGTGGCCAATTTCTGAGAACACTCTGCCAGCCTTGTCCTGATGCACAGTTTAAATGCTACTTCTCAGATAATCATCTAGATGGTCAGGAACCTCCTGAGCCTAAAATGGTCATTACGACACCTGGCTTCCCTTCACCTCTGACCTATGTTTACGAAGGTTCAAACTTCTCACAGTAAAGCAACGCTGAGAAAGACACATGTTCCCATTACACAGAGTGCAGGACACAGCCAACAGCTGAGCAGAAACAATACATCTCCTTACATAGAATGAAGCAGCTGACCATACACTACATACACTGAAAAAAGTTAAACTACTATGTCGTTCCTTTAAAGTGTATTTTTAAATTTGTCTAATGAAAAATTATGTTTTCATGTTTAAACCTGATGTTTTCAGTTTGCTTCAAAGCAATTGTCACTACTTGTGGATAAAATTAAAAGAAACACTTCTACTCAAATGGTATTTTCACTTCAAACCAAACGTTTTCTTGTCACGTGACCATGTGACGTCACGTCAGCCCGCTCTTTTCGACGTTGAATTCCGCCATTAGTGTCGACTGCAAGTGTGTACTGTCTGCCTGTGTGGAAACTAAAACAAGGTAAGAATCCAAAATTGTGCTGTTAGTGCAACATGTGACTTCCGTATACATTTATGGTCAGTGGCAGATTGAACAACTGACATTATCTTAAGACTATGGCTTTGAATTTTGTGCACATTCCAAATGCTAGCTAAACAAGGTTGATTGTGGAAACATTAGCAACAACTACACGTTCGTTGCCTGTGTTTAACAACTGCTAAGGTAATGTTGTTGTTAGTGTAATTGTGCAATCAGTTTATGAAAGAATGAGCGTAAATGATTGTGATAAACGGGAAACGGGAGTGGGTCTCCCCGGCCACGTTTTTTTTCCCCAGGTGGGCTGCAGGCAGATCCACACCACACAGACACACACATAGCGCTGTATCCGCAGCAGAGTGAGGCGAAGACCGTGAAACTCCCCCCCCCTGGGTTTTCCCCAGATATAGCTCATGATCTGTTTGAAGGAATTAACCCTGGTGAGATTGCTCTTTGTCTTGCTCTTTGTCTTGTCTGTGCTAAGTTCCCAATATTTTTACATTAGCAAATTTGAATAAAGCAATAACAACATTTCCATTGAAGTCGACTGATAAGAAAAACCGCCCCCATCTTGTGCCCCTCAACTATGCTACAAAAAGAAAGATTGGAGGAAATGCACACAAGAATTGGAGCCTGTTGAGATTTCTCCCTCTCTTGATTGGAGCCAGAGTTCCTTCAAATGAACCAGTATAGCAGGTCCTGTGTGATTTAAAGGACAAAGTAGAACTTGCTGTTGCACCTCTTCATACTGAGGACTCAAATTCTTATCTAGACGTCAAGATATCTGAACACAGGGCAGTATTCCAAGAGGTTTTCCCCCACAAAAGAATACGCCTCAAACATCATTTTCTGGAGCATTATCCACTGTTAATACGCCAGTTTGCCCCCCTTGTTGCACTATGGACTATGAGATATGAAGACAAACATAGTTATTTCAAAAGAGTAGTCCGTCATACAAACTGTTGTAAAAAATGTATTGTGTTCATTAGCCCAGAGGCACCAATTTCAGACTGCATATAATCTGCACATGTCTGAATTTTCTAAACCATCTTTGGAGGTTACTCACGTTTCAACACTTTCCCTTGATGTTATCAATCAGGATATTGCACTAGCAGTCAAAGAGAAACACCGACATATGGGCACTATGAACCTTGCAAAAAATGTATCCTACAATGGCTATAACTACAGGACTGGAATGGTGGTAGCCCATTGGTCTCTGGCTGGACTTCGAGAGTTTTGTGAAATAGTTCAGATGATTGTTCTACAAGAGACACTCATTTTCATCATAAAAAAATTGGATGCCTGGTACCTGGAGCATTATCGAGCTTATGACTTGGTCATATCCGCCAATAAACAACTGCAGCTTGTTGGGGTGCAAGAACTGACTGACCCCTACCTCTGGCTCACTACATGGTTGGCGGATGGTGTAGCATCTCTCTGAAGAGATATATACATGCATAAGGTTGTATATGAATGGATGAAGGTTGGAAATGTAGAATTCTTTAAAAGTAGCTTTTGTTTTATCAGTTTGTTTAATTGTCAGAAAAAATACATAAAAATACATAAAATTTCCCGATATTGTTTTTTTTTTATTATTTTTTTTTTTTACCAGAATTGTAAATTAGATCTATGTTGTGGCCAATTATGTACTACAACTAATACTATTATTTTTGTATTCTTGTTTCTACTAGATACTTTTGGGTGGACTGACAAGATGGAGAGAAGGCCAGCTAAGCTGAGGGTTATCTTGAATCCTGATGACACCAGGAAGCTAATTCTGCCTGGTATTCCAGAGACAGTGGAGGAACTCATCAATCAAGTGAGGAAAGTGTGTGGATTAAATTGCAATGTTAGACTGCAGTACCAAGACAGAGAATTTGGCGATGCGCTAGGGAACTTGACATCTACTGCTGAACTTGAAGATTTTGCAACTATCAAGGTCATTCCACTAACTGATGACCAAACCATCCCTGTCTGTGATGATTTGGTGTCCACTGAAACTGATGACAGAGAGCTCCTGTCCTCACCCTCAAGCTCTGTCTCTACAAGAACCCAGATGTGGCCAAGGGAGTTTCCCATCCCAACATTCTCCTATGACACTGAGCTCCAGTTAGAGAAGGGAAATGCAGTGTATATCTCCTCCAAGACACCATTGACTCCAAGTCCTAAGACAATATCAGACATTCCGAGAAAGGTAGCTGAAGAGATTTACAAGTACAAACCTTACCTAACAGATGCTGACTTTAGTGATGTAGTTGAAGTGCTAATTAAGATGCATCCATGCCTCTATGAACCCGGTTCATACAATGGTTGCTATGGATGGAAACAGAGGCTGAAGACCAAAATGGGCAACTACTGTACTAAGCTGAAGGGCATTGGATGTGCTGAATTACTTGCAAATTCGCTGAAATCCAAAGTTCCAGAGGATGCATTGCCTGCAAAAAAACATCAAGAGACCTAGCAGAGGAGAAGCCAACCATATACCTGACATTCCAACTGGAGAGACCTCAGGTGGAAGATGAAAACTTTTGACAGAAGTGAGGAACAATCATGCAGTGATAAAGTGATAAAATGGACAAGACCTTTTCACTGTGAAGACAAGAAATTGTGGCAAAGGAATCAGGAGTGGAGGAGGTGAAGGAGAGATGGCCTGCATTGTTTACAGTGGATGAGGTAATTCCTTTTTTCAATCAATAGCAATAGGTCAGTGGTGGCCTGTAAATTACATTATATTAATACTTCCTATTATATGAAACCTGTGAATTTTTTTGCCAAAGCAGTCACAAAAATGTCACAAAAGATCTTACAGATCTCACAGTGTTATGGACGACATGCACATGGCAGTTGCCATGGAGGATCTCACTGTTGGACTGCTTCAAATTTGTGAAGACAGAATTATGGATGCCATAGTTGACATTTGCATTGTCTGCACTGAATGCAACACATGATCCAAAGTTAGACCCATTTTGTCCAGAGAACTTTGGACGGAATTGTCTATCCCTTCAGCAGACTCATCTCAGCTTTTTTACAATGCCCTTCTCTGGAGTGAAAAACTGCACGGCCAAGGGAAACATCTTACGATTGCCTTTATTAGAGGCATCAGTTTGTAGAGAGAACGGAAGCGGCTTCACATCATTCTTCAACTGGCTGAGTACCTCTTCAACTGCCTTTGGGGCGAGGACATCAGTGACCACTGCCTCAGCCTTTGTCTTCCAAGAGGACATCTTCTTTGCAATTGTGGAGTCACTTATATATACAGTATATTATATATATTCCAAAATTGGAACTTCTTGAGACTGTTGCCTCTGACAATTGGAGACAAAGTGCAGGACCCCCAAGATAATGTGTGGCAGTTAATTTTGCAGCTTAAATACATTGTTGACCTGATTTGTGCTCAGCAAATTTCCATGGCTCAGGTCGGCTATCTGGATGCTCTCATCCAAGAATATTTGGAAACCAGGAAGGGACTATTTCCAGAAATCAACTTGAGCCCTAAACACAATTTTTTGCGGCATTATCCAGGACTGATCCTGAAATTTGGCCCACTCATCAGGGTATGGGCTATGTGTTTTGGGAGCAAACATAGTTACTTCAAAACATGTACAAGGCATCAAGAATTTCAAATATCTGTGTTTGACTCTTTCAGAGAGGCATCATATGTTTCAGGCCTTTCTTTCTGCTGGGTCAGTGAGTCCTCCAGCCTTGCAAATAAAAGATTGATCACCATTTTACTCAGAGCTTAACACTGAGCAAGTTAAAGGCACAATTCTCCATTTTGGCTTCACTGAAAGAAATACAAAAAATCCTGGTGATATGCAGTATTATAGGATAATTTACAGAAAGGGCCAATTTGTTGTCACTAAAAATGATGATTCAGTGGAGTTTGTTGAAATCATCTTCATTCTTGTGAAAGATGATTTTGCATTTCATTTTCTGATGAGAGTGTATGATGGGGAATTTCTTTCACACTACCACATGTACTCTGTAAAAAAACACTGGAAGATTAGAATGCAGACTTGTTAGTGAACAAATTAACATGTGGCCTTTATCAAATTACATAAACAATGGATACCAGATTGTCCCATTGAAGCACAGTCTCTTGCCACACTAAATCAGCAGGCCAGATGCCAAACTGTCTCTTTTGTGTGTCTTAACAGATATGGCTGAATCACTGCAGATAAGCAATGCCATAGCAGCAGTGCTTCCAGATCTTCCTGATCAAGTTGTCAAGTCAGTAGAAGATACTTTGAAGACACTTGGTGCAGTAACAACAGATGATATGCAGTACAATACAGAGGGAGACTTGCTGCCAGTATTAAAGCCCAGACAAGCCAGAAGACTGGTTGCTGCCTGGGCCCAAAAGGGTGAGTGTAAAACATTTACACCACTACACAGCACACTTCTCTTACAGGACTACACAAGTAATTCAATAGTTTAACAATTTCTTTGAGAATAGAAAAACATTAAATTTTTAAAGTCTCTTTTGTTGTACTTTTACAGACTCATTCACTCAAACTCCAGCCCCAGCATGTTCCTCTCCAGTAATAATAATATAATAATGCATTTTATTTAAAAAAGCGCCTTTCATGTCACTCAAGGACACTGTACAGACAGAAAAAGATAAATAAAATTAAAATCACATAGTGAGGTAGACAAGACAGTTAAAAAGGACCATGGTAGAGAAAAAGATTACAAAAAAGAGATAAAATAAGTAGAAATAAGGCAGATAAAACAAGAAGCAAGGAGGTTAAAGGGAGAAGGCTGTCCGGAAGAGGTGGGTTTTGAGGCGTGTTTTGAAGAGGGGGAGAGAGTCACAGTTCCGGAGGTCAGGTGGCAGGTTGTTCCAGAGTCATGGAGCAGAGCGACTGAAGGCTCTGCCCCCCATTGTGCTGAGGATGACAGGGGGCACAGAGAGGTGGATGGAGGAGGAGGATCTGAGGGAACGGGTGGGGATGGTGATGTGCAGGAGGTCGGACAGGTAGGGAGGGGCGAGGTTGTGGATGGCCATGAATGTGAAGAGGAGGAGTTTGAAGGTGATGCGGTGGGTTATAGGAAGCCAGTGGAGATCCTGGAGGACAGGGGTGATGTGGTGGTGGGAGGGGGTCTTAGTGATGATGCGGGCGGCAGAGTTTTGGACCAATTGAAGTTTACGGAGGGACTTGAGAGGGAGGCCGAAGAGGAGAGAGTTGCAATAATCAAGACGGGAGGTGACGAGGCTGTGGACAAGGATGGCGGCGGTGTGGGGGGTGAGGGAGGGGCGGAGTCTGTTTATGTTGTGTAGGTGGAAATATGCAGTGCGGGTAATGGAGTTGATGTGTGACTGGAGGGAGAGTGTGCTGTCGAGGATGACACCCAAGCTCTTTACCTGAGGGGAGGGGGAAACTGAGGAGCCGTCGATGGTGAGAGAGAAGGTGTTGACTTTGGCTAGGGTGGATTTAGTGCCGAGGAGGAGAATTTCAGTTTTATTGCAGTTGAGTTGGAGGAAGTTTGAGGTGAACCAGGTTTTTAGTTCGGAAAGACAAGACGTGAGGGAGGGGGGTGGGAATGAGGAGTTGGGTTTGCAGGAAAGGTAGAGCTGGGTGTCGTCCGCGAAGCAATGGAACTGGATGTTGAATTTGCGGAGGATTTGGCCGAGGGGGAGGAGATAGATAATGAAAAGGAGAGGCCCCAAGACAGATCCCTGGGGCACACCTGCAGTGACTGGGGAGTGATTTGAGGTGAAAGATTTAAGTTGTACGAACTGGGTGCGGCCTGTGAGGTAGGAGTTGAACCAGCTGAGGGTAGTGTGGGAGAGGCCAATGGAGGAGAGTCTACTGAGGAGGATGGGGTGTGAGATGGTGTCGAAGGCCGCACTCAGATTGAGGAGGATGAGGATGGAGACGAGACCAGAGTCGGCTGCAATGAGGAGGTCATTGGAGATTTTGATTAGGGCCGACTCTGGGCTGTGACGGGGGCGAAAACCGGACTGAAAAGGCTCATAGAGTGAGTGAAGGGATAGGTGGGAGTGAAGTTGGGTTGCGACAGTCTTTTCGAGGGTTTTGGAGATGAAGGGTAAATTAGAGATGGGGCGGAGGTTAGAGTAGTTGTTGGGGTCTAAGCCGGGTTTCTTAAGTACGGGGGTGACGGCGGCGGTTTTAAAAAGTGAAGGGACTATTCCGGTCGAGAGTGAGGAGTGAATAATGGCGGTAATGAGAGGCAGGAGGGAGGGGAGGCAGGATTTGACTAGGGTAGAGGGGAGGGGGTCGAGCTGACAGGTGGTGGGCTTAGATTTGTGGATGAGGTTAGAGATTTCGGGGGGAGTTGGGAGGACAAAGCTGGAGAAGGGATGACGAATAGGGAGAGGTTCTGGTGGGGAGAGAGGGGGGGAGGTGGGATGAAGGTGCTGGTGAATGGTGTGGATTTTCAGGATGAAGTAGTCCAGGATGGAGTTGCAGGATGCCGTGGAGTAGAAGTGGGGGGGCAGAGAATTGGGTGGGTGAAGGATTTTATTGAGGACAGAGAAGAGTGTTTTGGAGTTACCTTGATTAGTGAGAATGAGGCCAGAGTAGTAAGTGGATTTGGTCTGGGATATGAGGTCCTTGTATTGTAAGATGTGGGAGGTGTACATGTCCTTGTGGATGGTGAGACCGGTTCGTTTGTGGAGGCGCTCAAGTTGGCGGTTTTTAGCTTTCATGGACCTGAGCTCGGGGGTAAACCAGGGGGCAGATGTGGAGAAGGAAACAGACCGGGTTTTCAGGGGGGCGATAGAGGTGAGAGTGGTGGAGAGGCAGGTGTTGTAGAGAGTGGCGAGATCATTAGGGTTTGAGGTAGGGTCAGGGGTTGGAAAGCTGTCGATGTTGGAGCAGAGGGTGGCAATGTTAATGTCCTTGATGGCACGGAATGAGATGAGACGGGGTGAGACAGTGTCTCTCCATTCCTCTCCTCTCAGTAACTGCCTCACCAGCATCATCCACAGCTACATCATCACCCTCAGGAAGCTGTTATCGACCTGCGCCAAACTGGATAGACAATTTTCAGATACCATGGCAGAAGCTCTCTGAATAGTTAGTACAGAGTTTGGAAAGACAGAAAAGAGCAAGTGCAAAACTTCAACGAGAAATGATAATGATTGTGGTCTCTGAGATGGTTAAGATTTGTAAGAATCCAACCAAACACAACACCACAGAGATAGCAAAAAGGATGGTGGCCAGGTATCCAAAGTCTCTTCAAGATGTGATTGATGGTGATGTTATTGGACTTGGATATCATTCCCTGACAAAGCAACTCCAGTCAAGAGTTGAAAATGTCAAACGACGTGACACACCAAAGATACAGAAATGCGATTCGAAATGCGAATCCAATTAAATATCTGCTGAACAAAGAGCAAGTGTTAAAAAAAAAAAGATGAAGAGGATACTTCTCCAAACTGCTCGTCTTTTTACCGCTGATCTCTATAGACTTCCTTTATTTTGGAAAAACCCTGAAAGCTGTTAGTGTTTTGTGGCTTAAAAAACTACTCTGGACTTGTCACCAGCATGAGGGTGAATTGATAATGAATTAACTATTCCTTTAAGTAGTACTTAATAATCTATAATTCATAATGAATTACTTAAATGAGACCGAAGCTGAGCAGTTTAGGCTTAAAGTGGCAGCAACTTTGTCCAGTGCTAAGACCCCACCTTCAAACCTCACCACCACTGAAAGAAAAGCCATGATATCCCTGAGCAAGGACAAAAACATCACAATCCTTCCAGCGGACAAAGGAAGATGCACAGTCATCTTAAATACTACTGACTATCAATCCAAGGTCTCCACACTGCTCAACGACACTAACACATACGAACCCCTGAAACGTGACCCATCCAGTGGTTACAAAAGAAAAGTTATAGAATGCTTACAAAAACTACAAAAAGATGGAGTCTTTGACCGACAACAGTTCCTCAGACTCTACCCACAGGACACCACCCCATGCTTATATGGACTCCCTAAGATTCATAAAGAAGGGGTCCCACTCAGAACCATTGTAAGCAACATGAATTCAGTGACCTACAAAATCGCTAAGTATGTAGCCAACATCTTAGCTCCTCTGGTTGGTAACACACCACATCACATCCAAAACTCGCAGGAGTTTGTGGACAAAATCCGAGGTCTAAGACTAGATCCAAATGAAACCATGTGCATATGATGTAACATCTTTATTCACCTGCATTGAAACCATGGAGGCAGTGGAAACTGTGAGGCATCGTTTAAAACAGGATCCAACCTTACAGGATAGAACAAACCTCAACCCAGACCAGATCTGTCAGTTACTGGAGCTGTGCCTGAACA
Source organism: Urophycis tenuis (assembly GCA_036785325.1). Lineage (NCBI taxonomy): Eukaryota > Metazoa > Chordata > Actinopteri > Gadiformes > Phycidae > Urophycis > Urophycis tenuis. The sequence goes on from JAXIVH010000123.1 coordinate 359,792, forward strand.
CCACATACTTCCAGTTCAACAATACTTTCTACAGACAGAAGCATGGTTGTGCCATGGGCTCACCAGTATCCCCCATTGTGGCGAACTTATACATGGAAATGTTCGAACAAAAGGCTTTAAAATCATACAAAGGAACATCACCGAGCCATTGGTTCCGGTATGTGGATGACGCATGGGTAAAAATCAGAACCCAAGAACTTCAGGCATTTACTGAACACATTAACTCCTTGCAACACAGGGCTGATAATATACCAATCACCACTCAAGCCCAAGTAAAAGAGCAAAAACATCTAAAGGGTGCTTTGAGAACTTGTGGCTATCCAGGTTGGACCCTCAACAAGACAACATGCTCCAGAAAGAATAAAAACTTGGAGGATGATGAGAAAAAGAACCAACGCAGAAACATAGTGATACCCTATGTGTCCGGAGTATCTGAAAAACTCTGGAGAATTTTTAACAAACACCAAATCCCTGTCCATTTCAAACCCAGCAATACTCTCAGGCAGAAACTGGTACACCCCAAAGACAGACTACCACACTCACAAAAGCGTAACTTGGTATATGCAGTCCAATGCAGTGAGGAATGTAAGGACTCTTACATTGGTGAAACTAAACAACCTCTAAACAAGCGCATGGCCCAACACAGAAGGGAAAACTCCTCAGGTCCAGTATCAGCTGTCTATTTACACCTAAAGGAAAATGCTCACTCATTTGAGGACAGCAATGTCAGAATCCTGGACAGAGAGGACAGATGGTTTGAAAGAGGAGTAAAAGAAGCCATCTATGTCAAAGTGGAAAAGCCATCTCTCAACAGGGGAGGGGATCTGAGACATCAATTATCCCCCATCTACAATGCTGCACTTTCAGCCATTACCAGGAGGGTGAACAACAAAGGCTGCCCAAAACAAACCTCAAGTGGCTCTAAAGCCTAGTTTATACTCCTGTGTAAAGTGCCGTACGTCGGTTACGGAGAGCCCTCTACGTCGACGGAGAGCCTGACGGAGAGCCTCTGCGTCGTCTCCGTCGGCCTGAAATATTTTTTAAGTATCCGTCACTCCGTCAACGCACAAAGAAGACCGCAACGGCTGCGATTGGTCCTCTAAAAACGTCATTCCCGGAATTACTTTTCCGGTTTGACTTCTATCACAACATAAACACTGGCAGCGCCATTTATATATATACGCTTTATACGCTATATATACGCTACATATATACGCTTTACTATATGCTATGCTACTATATGCTATATGCTACTATATGCTACGCTACATATTTACGCATAAAGCTCCAAAGTGCCAAGCCGACCTACTTGAACTTGTGAAACTTAAAAGAGACGGTGGCAAATTGCACTAAATTGTTTTACTTTTAAAAGCATTTCATTTATAATGTTTCCCCTTTTCTATTTAATAATTGATCCCCTCTTAACTATTTTTTCCTTTTGTACTTATTACTTGCGTGAATGTCATGGCCAGTCTTGCATAGCGACCTCTACTGGTCAAGTTCTCCGTCACCACGACGGAGAACTATGAGCGCTCGAGGGGTCTCCGTAGTTCCGCAGTTGGATTACGGATTACGCAGTCGTAGAAGTATAACCAGGCCTTAACAAACACAATGACTGTCGTTCACTGGTAACTGCACATCATACCTAACGACTGTCGTTCTCCACTGGCCCCACCCACCCCTAATGACCATCATCCACCAAGATGACTCACAGGCCCCAAACAATGGTCAGGTGAAGCTACACTAATGATCTATTGTTTTAGGAGATTGGTGGGTGGACACTTCCACTGAGGTTAAATACCTGGGTCTAACTCCACTGTCTGTCAGACTAGTGAGGACTAGTCAGACTGATGCGTTACGAACTGATGAAGCCGCTTGGATAAGAGGCGAAACGTCTTCACAGACAAATCTAAGTCCAGTTGCGTTCGATTTAATTGTTGGCCGGATTAAACATGACCTGGATGAATGAGAACATTCATAGACTGCATGCTTTAATGAAGGTTATGTTATGCCCCGCCTTCTATTTTGTGATTGATTCTAGCTTGTTTAACTCAGAAAAAAGTCACGATACGGCAGTTAAACACTTGAATTGCCATTTCAGCTCGACTTCAATAGATCATCAATCAAGGATTGTTAGTTCAATTACTTCATATGTTAACTGATGTTTGACAAGATTAGCTTGATTTCTTTTAGTATAAAGTTTGTGGACACTTTAATTTCCCTTAAAACGTTTAAGGGGATAGAGCAAATGGTATTTTTGGACACAGTGGGTGAAGTATGATATGATCAGATACAGGGTTCATACACCTTTTTCATTGTCAAATTCAAGTACTTTTCAAGGACTTTCAAGTCAGTTTTCAAGCTTTTCCAGTACCATACTCAGTTGTAAATTGCATAATGTGATACAAATTCATGCACACGCAAAATGGCAATTTCTCTTTTTTTATTAACCACACTGATTACACATACACATGAACTCGGGTGCATGTTGTGCAAATCAAAACAAATCAACTTTCTGTTGAGAAAAAAAGAGCTCTGACACAAAATACATCTTTTGCTGCTCTTCTAAGTCCAACTTTGAAACGAGGTAAAGGTAAAGTGCATTAACTTTAACAACATTAATATAGCCCTTTCTGTTGAGAAAAAAACAGCTCTGACACACAATACTACACGGTAAGGCCAAATGGTTAAGGAACGTTTAGAGAGTGTCATTCAGTTCCTTCATCTTCTCTGCCAACATTTTCTCCAAAGTCTCAAGATTGCTCTCTTTTTCTTTTGCTGCTCTTCTAAGTCCGTTTGACTTCGAAATGAGGTAAAGTTTGCCTTGTGATTCAGCTTTTTCTGCATTGTCATCAGCAGACTTCACCAGGACTTTCACATCCTCTTCCATCCTCTTCTTTTTCACCTTCATCTCTGTTATCTCATCCATTAATGATTTTCTCTTCTGTTGTTTCTGTCTTGCTTTTTACGTCTTTCATCATCGAGGTACATGTGGTACTTTTGCCGGGCAGCAGATGCAGAAAGGAGCAGTTCCTTTGTGTAGCCTACGTTTTCCAGCCCCCCAATGAAGCGCATGTGGTCATGGATGATTCGCTGAGCAATCAGGGAATGTTCTTTGAGGTTCTCCACCATCATCTCTTTGTTAATGGAAAAACCCCTTTCAACAGAAGCTTGACCATGTGAAAGGATCAGGACAGGTCTTACTGCCTCCCACAGATGGCGAAACTCTGCTTTGTTGGATAAAAGTTCATGGTAAAACTCATCCAACCTATCAAACTGTGGACTGAACTTTCTGAAGGAATCTGAGGCTGACATCAGGTTGTGGTCAAAAAAGTGGCCAAACTCCCTAAGTACATCATCACAGCACTTTCCTTAATGCGGCCAGTTTCCACAAGAAGTCGAAGAGTAGTGGTGAGTTTTTGGACACTCAACTCTTTGTTGTTGAGGAGCACCCTTGGATCCAGAACAGACAGGCTCCTCACCAGAGGATATTTAACTGGTGCCTTTTCAAAAAGCTTAGACACCATCTTCACCAAAAAAAGCTTGCAGCTCTGCCTGAACTCAAGCCTGAGCCTCTCTGCTCCAGAGTTCTTCACATGTTCCTCCAAGGCTCGCTCTGTGGCAAATCCAACTTTCAGCTTGGTCACATCCATGTGGTTATCTGTGTCCTCATGGTCCACTTTGAGAAGCTTCACAGGGTTAGTTGCATTCTTCATCACACTCGGCTTGACAAACTTCTCCATTAGACTTTTCAGCATAGCTGTGAGATCATTGCACATAAATGGCAGCATAGGTTTGTCTGTTTGGTATAGCTTCAAAAATGGTGTGATTTCCCTGGCAACCATTAGAAAGAAGTTGAGTTTTGCAGGGAAGAGGTCATCGTGCACAATCATCTCAGCTTTCTTGAAAGACTTTGTGCATGGTTCTGTAACCTTTTTTGTTTTGGCAGCACTGATGTATGTTTTCAGAGAGGGCAAAATCTCGAGAGCACGCTCAGCAATCTCCACATTTTCTAGCCATCGGTGACTACAGAAGTCAAGAGGGAACCAGTGACTACTGTGTAGTCCTCCCTACGAGCAGGGACATCCTTAAATAGCCATTTAAGGCTGGACAGAGCATCTCCCAGTTCCCAGTTAGTGGATGCACATCCTGCTCTAAAGGCATTGTGTAGTGTGTGCAAACCACAACTTCCAACATTCAGCATGTTCCTCCCAGTTTGTTTTTCAATCATCTGCTGGGCCAGAGAGAAGACCTTCCAATTCACATTTGGGCCGTCCATGGACAACTGAATTAGGTTCTGGAAGCCTATATCTGAACACACCTTTTCAATCTTCTCATGAATTTGCTCTGCAGTGTGATGACCCAAGAAAAATGACGTCAGGTACCTTGAATGTACTTGGGTATTGTTCCAGAATCTCAAATGCATGTCAATCTGGCACTTCTTCATTTCCCTATTTAGACTTTCGTCAAACAGAAGTACATATCCAGACTCTTTCTTGGCTATGGTCTTCATTAAGGAAGAGAAATGAGGAGCAATCCCAAATGTCGTGAGGTATGCCACCTTTCTCTCTCCACAAGAAAACTGCTTTGCAATGTCACTGTCAGGGAACATGGTTCGGAAAATATCTCCTGCTTTCTCACATGACTTGTAGGAATAGTGACTGGTTACGACTTTTATTGCCCAACATATTTCTGCTTTAAGTGTTGGATTAGAGCTAACATGTGAAGTTAAATTGCTTTGGGTCTTGCTGGTTGATTGGTGTGGATTTGAAGACCCAGAAGATGTTAGACAGGGAGCTGTTACTCCACTGGCTGCTCCCACTGCACTCTCCATACTCTTGGTTGCTGGTGTGGATTTAGCCATGTTTGGTGCGTGGCTTGACGGCTGGAGAAAATCCCCCACTGTAGGACCTGGGCTTTGAAATGCTCTCAGCAGATCTTGGTGCTTTTTTCCTACCACCAAAAACAAGGGGAAATTATTTATTTTTTTTACTTAGTCTCAAGTATCAGTAAGATGCTCTTAAAATATAGTGTGTTTGAGTGTGTAACTTATCTGTATTATGTATTGCTATTATGTATTGTGTGTGCGTGCACACACACACAATACATAATAGCCTACATACACAGTAATAGGACATACAGTCCGGCTGAATAACCGACAGCTGATACACCGTGTCTATAGATCAGTCATCAGATGGCCGATTTTCAGTTTTTTCAGATTTTCCCTGCTTGGTGGTATGATCCTTGTCAATCCTCACATGATTGGTTGCACAGCATACACGTGACACCCGTAGCCAACGCCCACAGCGCCCACAGGTACTTTTCCGAAAGCGGAAAGTAAAAAAAAAAAAAAAAAGGCTCCCGGGCGGACGTGAGCCGGTGTAGGTACCAGATCGGCTCGGCTTCCAAATCGGCTCGGGGTCCGTCGTTTACTGATGACGTCACACAATATGATTGGCTGTACGCTTGAATGTACTCCCATTCAAGCGTACAGCCAATCATATTGTCACATACGTCGGACAGTTGTGATTGGCTGTACGTCAGACAGTTTAATTTTTTTCGTGGTGATCGGCGATCGGCAGCAGTTATGGACGACTTTTACGAGGAAATTAAGTATTTCCTCCAAAATAGAGTTTACCATACCTTGACCATCACTAGCCCCAAACCAGAGAGCAGAAAGGCAGTGATTCGGAAGGCATCAACAAAATACACAATAAAATACCAATTTATGTTAGGCAAAAATGTACATAAAACATGAGAAGAATTGTAATTTTTCTGTTGGACTTATGTATATGTGTATACAAATACACACACACACACACAGATAAGTGAAAAATAGCTGAATATATTATGCTGATATTACTGAAAATCTGTCTATCTATTCTAGCTATTATCGTAAAAGTCGAATGCAATTTAGTTTGTCCGCGGGCGTTGCTGTAGATAGCGTATTGTGTGACGTCATCAGCAGACGAAGGACCCCGAGCCGATTTGGAAGCCGACCCGATCTGGTACCTACACCGGCTCGTTCGCGACCGACACATCACTAACACGCACCACTTGTACTTAACCACTTTTTAGGATTACTTAAGATTAATTATACATAAACATGCTGGCGTCTTAAATACGTGACGATTCAAGTAGCTGGCTAATATTGTAAATTGGTGTATTTTAAGAGAGAAGCAGTTTTACAAACAGCCCATATACCCGCCCCTACGGAGCGCTCAAAAAAGCAAACGAACGCCAAGATTGGTCCACACTCTAGCTGTCTCCCTATTGGCTGATGAAACACACTACTTTAAGCACAAGGCGGGACAGCCTTCAGTCTGCGCACACACCTCAACCTGAGAGGATGTGTTGTTCTGAGTGCGAGCACAAACATTTTGAGCGCGCAGAGTTGAGATCTGAGCGCGCACAGGATATATTTGAGTGCGAGCGAAATGTTTGTGTCCAAGAATCATGCTCTCAAATTGAAAATCTACGCTCTTGAATAAAGATAGGATAATTCTTCCATAGATCTCCGGGGGGTCTTGACGAGAAACACCGTGTTGTTTCATGCCGCGTCTTTCGCGTATCCCGCCTATCCAACAGCGACCGGCTTCGACACAACGTTTCTAGTCGAGACCCCCGCCACCGACAGATCACGGCCACACGGTGAACGGCCCCTGAGAAGCTAGCCTACAAACACCCCGTGGGTGACAGCGGTGCGGCCGGTCAGAATCATCCCGCCGCTTACACATCTATAGCAGTGCTTCTTTATCGCGTACGCCTAGCATGTAGCTAGCGGTTAGCATAATTAACACGTAGGGCTAACGTGGTAGCTAGTGCCTGTGTGACTTACCCTTCATATGACTGGAGAGAGCAGACTCTCCCATTGCGAAAAGACGTATTTCTTTTCTGCATACTTTGCAGTATGCCACATACCGGTTTGCTCCATGTTTGAGCCATGATCTATATTTGATATTTTCAAGCCAAATTTCATTCAAATGACATCCTCCCGGCATGTTTGTTCGACGCTCTGTCCGCTTGGGGGCGACGTCGTCATGACAACAGACCAGCATGACACACGCAAAGGCTCACGTGAAGCTCGCCAGACAGAGCGGTTAACATTTTTTAATTTCACTATTTTATTTCTCTCTCTTTAATAAGCGGTCTATTGAGTGAGATTTTTATTTGTTGTGAAATATGTATGATTACAATATCAAGCATTTACAAGCACTAGACCCAAAATTCAAGCATTTTTTAAACCTTAAAAACACAACATTAAAATTCAAGCATTTTTAAGGATTTCAAGCACCCGTACGAACCCTGCAGATAGTTTAAAGCAGTGGCTCTCAACTGGTGGGTTGCGACCCAAAAGTGGGTCGCAGACCCATTCTGGATGGGTCGTGGACAGCTGGTCAAAAAAAGTAAAAAATATTTAATGCACATCTGATGTTTGACTTGTGTTATTTTGAAAAATTATTTATTTTGAAAGGCATGCGTCAGACACGTGAAGCCGCCTAGGCACGGTAGCCATGGTAACTGCCATTTCATTGACACTCATTTTAAGTTTGTGTTGCGATGGCGAAGCGTAAATATGACCCGGTGTATTTAAAATGCGGATTTTCGTTCATTGAGGATATCAGTGTGTTATATGTAGTGAAGTGCTTGCAAATGAGAGCATGAAACCATCAAAACTGATGTGCCATTTGGATACTAAACAACCTGCATGTAAAGACAAGCCGGTGGAGTTTTTTCAAAGACAACTCCAGAAGCTGAGGACTTCACAGAAGTGTCTGACAGCGTCTTGCTCCAAACAAGAGGAAGCTCTCTGTGCCTCTGGTGGGAATCACCACTGATGCCACTGCTGCCATGACCGGGAAACATTCCGGTGTGGTGAAGCAAATTCTGGAGAGAGCACCTAGTGCGATGTGGAACCACTGCTTTTTACACTGTGAAGCGCTGGCAGCCAAGGATATGGTGCCGGTGCTCAACGAGGCTTTGAAAGATGCCATCAAAGTGGTGAACCACATAAAACGGAGGTCCGGAGGCATGTTGGCCAGAACGTACTGTCACGGGTGGTGTTGCCGTGGACCCAAACGCACAACACAGAGAATCGTAGACAGAGACAGTTCGGAGGAACAAAGGTTTATTGGCTCGGGATGACAGATGGAACGACAGGTGTGATGGATTGTACGCCATGGGAAGACAGAGGCGCGCCAACGGAGCGATCAACCTCCGTGGCGCTGGAACCTGGAGGAAGCCGGTCTGACGATTGGACCAACAACCTGCTGAGACGGGTGGCTGGAGGTGGAGCAGAGATCAGCCCGGACTCGGAACAAGGCCTGGAATAAGGTAATGCGATAACACGACACAAATACTTTCGATTGCCAAGAGTGCCACTAACTGTAGTAACAGGGTTGACGTTCTGGTGGTGAGCGGCTGGGGGACCGGTGTAGTAGTGTTGGGAAGTTCGAATCTTTATACTGTTTCGTTCAATTTACTCTCGGACAGTAAATTGAACGAATCTTTTTTTGAGTCATTTCGTTCATTTCGTTCATTTTTACAGCAGGTGGCGCTGTAGCCCTCTTGTGAGCGTTGTAAAAAGATCGCGGTTCTCAAACACTTAACAATGAAGGCAACATGGTTTACTTCAGCTGAAAAAGTGTATACAAAATGCCACAAACAATTCAAACCATCTGAAAACCTAGGAAAGCAAATACACACCACTATAAAGTGACTTGTGTCCTGTATCCTCCCTGCCACTGTTGTTTGACAGCACGACATGACAGTGACTTGGTAGCTGTCACATGACAAATGAACGAGAGACCAATCCGAATGAATGAACGAGAACAACCCGTTCAGCCTGCCTGTCACGTGACAAATGAACGACTCGATGAACGAATGAACGAGTCGAGACCGACTTTATATACAGTCTATGGCTGTGTCCCAATCCACGTACTTGCGCACTTAAACTTCCCTTTTTGAGTACATAGTGCGTTCACACTGGTAATTGCGGCAAGACGCAGTACACTACTAGTACCCGGATGGTGCACTCATAACGGTCAAAAAGCTGAGTGTACTACGCTGGACACTTTCCACCCTCAATGGTCGCCATTTTGTCTACGTAACGGAAGGGGAGGGAACGCCAGCACTTTCCAAAACAATCTGATAAAGATTGCGGACGACACCTGTGGACCGTTGGCCCAGACCACTCCTTTTAAATGTAAGATATAACGTTACACATCAATCGAAAAGTGGTTATTTTTCGTTATGTATTACCATTTTATTGTTAGACAGATGTATGACAGATGTCATTAGCGATTGTGAACGGTTTGTGCTGATATGCTTATACGTGTACGGGAACGAACGCTTTTATCGTCATTTCCGGTAAGTGCAAAACGGGAGTGCTTCATTTGAGACTGTACTTCTTAGACGGAATTCACGCACTACATCAGTAAGTACATAGTGCACACAGTGCACTTACGGAAGTGTACTTGTGGAAGTACGTGGATTGAGACACAGCCTATGAGAACGACCCGTTCAGCCTGCCTGTCACGTGACAAATGACCGAGAGACCGATCCGAATGAATGAACGAGAACGAATCGTTCAGCCTGAGTTGCCTGTCACGCGAGTCGCGACAGCTGGTAGAAAACAAGTGTGCACTAACCCGGGTAAATCCAGAAAGGCATCCGTTTAGCCCTTCCGTCCACATTAGAACGGAGAATTCCGACGCTGAAAACGATGCTTTTCAGAAACGGTCGCTGAGGTGGATGAATGTGAAAACTCGGGGTTCGCGTTGTAGTGTGGTCAGGGTAGACGGAGTTGCCATGACAAATGCCGCAAGCACTCGAGACGCACAAACATGTCAGTTGAAATTGAAAGAATGGTCTATCTGAGCAATGAACTTACGTATCTTCAGTTACAATGTGGCATATTATGTAGGCCTAACACCTATTCGTTACTCCAACGCCGAAGGCGAGCGCTGTACTTGTTGTGCTTATGCAATGGAAAAAAACGCGTGTAACGCGTAACCATGACAATCATTGTTTATCAAAATCATTTCAGTGTGGAACGTGGTTGCAAAACCTTCAGTAAGCGATATGAAAACGATAGTGTGGACGGAGATCGTTTTCATTGCGAATGTGCATTTTTATATTTACCCGGGTTAGTGTAGATGCTCACTCATTTTGGCAATTAGTAAGACAAAAAGTAACAATGAATAAGTTCCTTAAAATGTTTACATGGTGCATTTACTGTGTCTAATTATTGTTATTATTATTACTATTATGGTTGTTGTTGTTGTTGTTATTATTTTATGGCAGAGTGTAACACAAAATCAAAATGTTGATATAACTTTCAAAAGTATTTTTTATAAACACACTTATATACACACTTTACATTATATGCACAACACTATATACATCTACAAGAAGACCACTAATCAATTATAACATCACAAATCAGACATAATTCATTTCCTTGTTAGTGTCCACAGCCCCGTACGTAGCTGAGCTACTGGGTGTCACGTGAGAAATGAACGAGAGACCGATCCGTACTATGAACGATCCGGTGAACGTGAACGGTGAACTGTTGTGCTTACTGCTGGCCACACAGCCTGAGTGGCCTGGCTGTCACGTGACAAATGAACGAGAACCTGACGGACGCACAGTTGAGTGAGTCGTGAACGAATCATTTCTGTTTCCTGTCCCGCTGACTGTGGGTTTATGCAGCTGCCATGTGGCCAGGGAAGGTACTGCATGAACGAATCACTCACTGAGATGACTCATTACTCCCGAGTCATCTAAAAGATTTGTTGATATAGAACGAATCGTTCAAGTCCGACACATCACTACGGTGTAGATAAGCTGTAGCCCTTGATTGGTGATGACCCTCAGGTGTGCCAGAGGGTGAGAAGGCTGCAGCTTCCTAGGGACCGGAACAGGTGTGCCCCCTGCCTACTACCTAGGGGGTTGGCGTGGAACCCTGACACACAATAGGTTTCCCAAGAAGTGACTCCATCATAATGTCCCACTTTTATGTGGCCGCTCCTGGGAACAGGTTCTGGGGATGGTTTTTGAAGTGCAACCAAGGCAGCATTCAGTGCATTAGCCAGAGTGGGCACCAGGTCCTCTTGTTGATTAACAGCAGCCATGGAACTAACGGGGCTACAATGGGGGGGCCTACCCCTGTTAAGACTAACATTAGCATCCTGATCATCTGCAGCTGTTTCATTAGCATGGTTATTGTTAGCCTTATTAGCATCTTCATCATTCTCCTGGAAGATCAGTTTCCTGCAGTTTATTAACACAGCCTTGTGATTTCTCTGAGCCTCCAGAGCACTTCAGAAAGTCCTCAAAAGCACGCTCCATTACAATGCTCATTCTCTGCATGAATTCTTCCTCTAGTTTAGCTGTATTGACTGTTTACAACTCTGGGATAGAGTTTGGTTGGCCAACGGATTTACCTCGAGGATTTGTCAGGGCAGTGACGTCATCATCAGCTGATTGGTCGGGGCACCCTCCGCGTGTGCATATTGTTTATGTCCGTCTGACCGGCGCATGGCTGGGGAGTCACGGCAAACTGGATGGAGCTTACGTCTACCGCGTCGGGGACGTCAGTCAGCAATGTGTGAAACTGCTTTTCTTTCCGCCTCGGCTGGCCTCCGATGTCTTTATCCTCGGTGTCTCAGGTGGAGTGTATGGGTTAAAAAGGTTCGGCTTCCTGGTACCTTCAGCCATCTCGTCCCGCAATATTCGCTAGCGGTCGCAGCCCGCATATGTGTGGGAAATGAAGGCTTGGCGATCCCACCTTAACACCAGTGTAGCGTTTGCGGCCCAATAACGCAGGCTGGTTAGCGGAATAACGAGGACACAGTCTGTGGCAGCTGTTAAATACAAGTGATAAATGAAAATGATTTATTATTCTGCTGAGGATGATTAACGTTAATGTAGGAGTGTGTATTGTATTCTTTTGTTTTGCTGGGGATTCCTTTTATGGCCTGTGGGCGTGTCGTCACCGAGGTGGGCGTTTCGTCCAATCTGGGGATAAATGGGTCAGGTGTTGGGCCGCGCAGAAGGAGGAAAGCACCTAAATGTTTGGTTTAGAAGGCGGTGGTTAAAAACCACGTTTATATAGTTTTCGTTGCCATGACATAATTTTTTGTTTGCTGGTTTTATAGACAAGGTTTGGAACAAATTTAAGTTATAAAATAAAAGCTATGATTTAATAAAGTTTGGCCAGCGAAGTTTTTGGAAAACGTGCGTCAAGCGGACCACCTCTTCAACACCACGGCTTTTAATAAGAAAAGCAGACAGATTTAAAGTCAAAAAACTTTTTGGATCGAAGAGAAAGAGACGTTGTCTTCCAAGGAAACGGGGAGCTCACGGAGGGAGAAGTGTCTGCGGTTCGTGAGTACCGGATTTCATTCATTGTCTTGTGGAGGAAAGTGAGAAGCCGCCGCGCTCAGATCTAAACACGGAGGCGCCGCAGCGCGCATGCATTCAATGAAAGTGGATAACATTGCTTGCTTGGGTCACAATAGCGTGTTGCAAAGTTGGAATTCAATGTGAATAAGTGGTATACACCCGAACGAACCGAGCTTGGTGTTTTGACGCGCAAAACAAATGAAATTAATAATCTGTTGGAAGCTGGGGAAAATAAAGAGACAGTCGGCAAACATGTTGAAGCTTTCAATAATTATTTGGGAGAGTTTATGGAGCTGCAAGTGGCTGTACAAAACCTCCTTTCAGAGGAGGAAGAAAAGGAAGCGGATCATAAGGACTGGTACGAGCCAAAGTTGATCCATTTTCGAGACTTTTTATTCGGTATTAAAATATGGCGGGCAGGTGATGTGGATACAGAAAGGGAGATTCTAGAGGAGCAAGGGGACCAAGAGGAAGCAAATGTAGCACGGCTGGGACCGGAGGATAGTGCGTCCCAGACCAAAGTATCTCCAAGCAAAGCTCCAAGCAAAGCCGGGAGCTCCTCCAGCGCATCCTCTTCCCACCATGCCTCTATCGTTCGCTTAAAGGCTAAGGCAGAGCGAGCTGCTCTAATGGCTAAGGCTAAGGCCTTGGAAAGGAAACATGCTCTTGACCTGGAAAAAGCTCAATTAAAGGCAAGGATGGAAAGGCATGACATGGAGTCCGAATTGGCGGCAGCAGAAGCCAAATTAAATGTCCTCATGGAGATTGAAGCATCTCAACCACCCGCAGCATTAAAGCAACAACCAAAAGCTGCACAACCATCAACATCAAAGCAACCAAAATCAGAAACGCTGACACCAATACGCCTGTTTGAGGTTACTGGAACATCCACACAGTACAACGTTCCAGTAACATCCCAAAAACCTCAAAACCCTCGAACCTCTCAGCAACAAAATGTCTCCCATCAAGCTACACCACGTAAAGCGAAGGCTAAAAGCAAACACCTGAGCTATGACCAAGGGGACGATGATGGATCCTCTATTTCAAATAAAACCACAATGGATGAAAGTTGTCTCACTGATGTATTAAAGCGACAAAATGAAATAACTGAACAACTTTTAAAGCAACAGCAAGCAGCTCTTCTCCCCACCAGAGCGATCCCTATATTCGACGGTGACGCTCTGCAGTATCGACCATTTATTAAAGCATTTGAACAAGGCATAGAGCGAAAGGTGGAGAAAGTGCAAGATAAACTATTCTATTTGGAGCAGTACACAAAGGGAGCTCCCAATCAACTGGTTCGCAGTTTTCTCCACATGGATCCAGACACAGGTTTCAGAGAAGCAAAGGAACAGCTCGAGTGGCATTTCGGGAATGAAATGAAGCTGACATCAGCACACATGGATAAGGTCCTGCGTTGGCCTCTCATAAAAGCGGAGGATGGACCAGCGCTGAGGTCTTATGCGTTATATTTGCGGAGCTGTTTTAATATTATGAAAGAGGTGAATTTCATGGAGGAACTGGAAACACCATCTCACTTGAGGACAATTATAGCGAAGCTACCTTTCAAGCTCAGAGACAGATTAGTTATTAGTTGTGACATTCAAGATGGGAGCAAGCGACGAGCTAAGTTCAAAGATCATGTGGAATTCGTGGAAAAGCAGTCAAGAGTTGTGCTGGATCCCTTTTTTGGAGACATCCAGGATGCGACTGATGGGAAAGGGACAAAAAGACCAGCACAAAGACCCCCCTTTAAGCCACCCAGTAGGGGGAGTAGTTTTGCTACTGCTGTTGCAACCATCTCAGAGAGAGCACAGCAGGACAAAAGTAAAAAAAACAAAACCAAGGTGGACCATGGGGAGTTGGCACAAGATTCCTTACATTCTCTAGACAAGCCCTGCCTATACTGCAGTCAAAATCATTCCTTGGAATTTTGTGTGGCCCTTAAAAATAAACCTAACAAAGAGAAGGTTGAATTCATTAAAAAAAAAGGTCTGTGTTTTGGATGTTTTGGAAAGGGGCACATGAGCAAGTTTTGTAGGAACTGCATGACTTGTCAGATTTGCCGCCAGAATCATCCAAGCTTACTGCATATTGACAGGAAAGAGAAGGTGGGAACACATGGCAACCCAAAGAAATCTGAAGAAGCAGCCAAGGTCACATCAAGCCTGGTGTCCCTGGATGCTGGCAGCCATACTGGGGTCGGTAATGGTGAATGCAAGTTATCTATCGTGCCGGTTGGTACAAAGATAGTGCAGACATATGCTTTCCTTGATCCAGGAAGCACCGCAACATTTTGTACCGAGGAGCTAATGATGGAGCTAAATGCTACTGGAAAAAGGATCAAAGTTCTCCTTAAAACTATGGGGCAGGAGAAGCCTGTGCCTAGTTTTAGAATTTCCGGTATTGAAGTGGCTGCCCTCAAAGGAAGTGAATTTTTAAAGTTACCAGACGTGTTCTCACAAATGTCTATTCCTGTTACAAAAGACAACATCCCTGCAGAGGAGGACCTCAAAGAGTGGCCCTATCTGAAGGAAGTTGAACTGAAGTCAATCAACTCGAGCATTGGTCTGCTGATTGGTGCAAATGCTCCAAGAGTATTGGAGCCATGGAAAGTAATCAATAGCGATGGTAATGGACCGTTTGCTGTGAAAACCATGCTAGGGTGGGTAATTAACGGCCCGCTCGGTAACAGAGAGGACAGTGACATGAATGGTTGTTATACTGCACAGGTTAACAGGATAGCCATGGCCAACGTGGAAGAGCTGCTAACCCAACAGTATAACCAAGACTTCGCTGAGCAGCATTATGAACAAAAGGAAATGTCGGTAGAGGACAAGAAGTTCATGAAAATTGTCTCTGATTCAGCCGTGCTTCAAGCCGGCCACTACTACCTCAAGTTACCTTTTCATGAGCGAGAGGTGATCATGCCCAACAACAGGCATATGGCGCTGCAAAGAGCAAAACAACTGCTGAAAAGTTTCAAACGAGACCAAGCATTCCTGGAAGAGTACCAAGCATTTCAGGACGTCGTGGCCAAAGGATACGCTGAAGTTGTACCATCAGAGCAACTGGTAACCAAAAGTGGCAAGGTGTGGTATATACCGCATCATGGGGTCTACCACCCACGCAAAAAGAAATTGCGTGTAGTGTTCGACTGTGGAGCCGCCTTTCATGGAACGTCTATCAATAGTGAATTGCTACAAGGTCCAGACTTGACTAACAAGTTGATTGGCGTGATGCTGAGATTTCGTCTGAGTCCTATTGCCCTGATGACCGACATTGAAAGCATGTTCCACCAGGTGAGGGTTGCAACCGAAGATGTGGATTTCTTGCGCTTTCTCTGGTGGCAAAATGGAGACATTAGTAAAGAATGTTTGGAGCATAGGACGCTAGTGCACATTTTTGGAGCTGTATCCTCACCCAGCTGCGCCACATTCGCATTGCTGAAGACAGCAGAGGCCAATCAGGACAAATATTCAGCTGAAGTTGTGGACACGGTAAGACAGAACGTTTACGTGGACGACTGTCTTAAGTCAGTGAGTTCTGTGGAGCAAGCACTGCAGCTGTACAAGAACCTCAAAGAGATGTGCAGTAAAGGAGGATTTCACCTGAATAAATGGTTAAGTAACCATCGCTCGGTCCTTGCCAAAATTCCTGAAGAGGAAAGAGCCAAAGAGGTCAAGACTCTTAATTTGGACAGGGATAAACTTCCCATGGAAAGGGCCCTTGGAACTCAGTGGGACATTGGGCGTGACCTCTTCACCTTCAGCACAATTTTAAAACACCAACCAACAACAAGACGTGGCATTCTGTCAGTCGTAAGTTCAATCTACGACCCCTTAGGGTTCTTAGCACCAGTCGTATTATCCGCCAAGCAGATCTTGCAGGAGTTGTGCAAGGCCAAGCTGGGGTGGGAGGAGAACATCCGGAAAGAGCATGTTGACAAATGACAAAAATGGTTGAGTCAACTGGTTCTGTTGGATGACTTTTCTGTGAGCAGATGCATCACGCCCCCTGGGTTTGGTGAAGTTTCATCCGCACAGCTGCACCACTTTTGCGACGCCAGTGAGGTTGGCTTCGGAACAATGTCGTATCTCAAACTGTAGAGATGAAGTGCATGTTGCTTTCATCATGGGAAAGGCAAAAGTTGCACCCCTCAAGCAAACCACTATTCCCAGATTGGAGCTGGTAGCCGCAGTCCTGGCAGTACGAATGGATAGAATGCTCAAAACGGAGCTGCAAGTTCAGTTGGATGAGTCCGTATACTGGACAGACAGCCAGTCTGTCTTGAAGTACATTGCAAGCACAACCGCAAGGTTTAAAACCTTTGTTGCGAACAGAGTTTCCATGATACACACGTTGTCTGAAGTTGCAGCTCAAAGCTTAATCCTGCAGACCAAGCATCCCGTGGCCTGCAGACCGATGCCTTTCTTCAGTCCAAAACTTGGATCCATGGCCCTGAGTTTCTAAGGAGACCTCAGTCAGAATGGCCAGGACATGAAAAAAAAACGGACATGATCTTGTTGAATGATCCAGAGGTGAGGAATGTGGTCTCAGTCTGTGTTGTTATGCTGCAGCCCAGCGAATCTCCCACTGCAAAACTCTTAAATCGCTTCTCCAACTGGATGGACTTAAAAAGAGCGGTGGGATGGATCCTCAAGTGTAAACAGCTGCTGAAACAACTGCGTCAGGAAAGACTCAAGGCCATTGCTGCACATCCAGCCTCCTGCCAGCAAGGTGATGCAGTAGCAAAGCACCTGCAGCAGTTTAAAGCCAGCCTAAGGATCCAAAGACTTAGTATAGACGACATGTTTAATGCTGAAAAGGCCATCATCTGCTTTGTACAAAGACAAAGCTTCCACGAAGACATGGCTTCATTGGAAAAAGGCACAGTAAAAAGGACAAGTCCCCTGGTCAGGCTCGATCCAGTGGTAGTGGATGGGGTCTTAAGAGTGGGCGGGAGGCTGAGGAGAGCGGCTCTTCCAGAGGAAGTGAAGCACCCCGCGATATTACCCAAAACCAGCCACATCTCACAACTTATTCTCCGCCATATTCATGAAAAAATTGGCCACAGTGGACGAAACCACATGCTTTCCACTCTTTGCCGAAAATATTGGATACTCCACGCTAATGCAGCAGCTAGAGCAGTCATCAGGAAGTGCATGATCTGCAAACTTCAGCGACAAAGTGCAGGCGAACAAAAAATGGCGGATCTTCCCATTGACTGTGTTTCAGCAGATCTTCCCCTGTTCACTTACGTCGGAATGGACTACTTCGGGCCCATCGATGTGAAACGGGGTAGGACAACAGTTAAAAGATACGGAGTCATATTTACTTGTTTGGCATGTCGGGCCGTTCATCTGGAGATGACGCATGCTCTCGACACAGATGCATGTATAAATGCTCTGAGGAGATTCATATGCCGAAGAGGGCAAGTAAAGGAAATAAGATCGGATAATGGAACTAACTTTGTGGGCTCAAATCGGGAGCTAAAAGAAGCCCTTCAGGAGCTCAACCAGGACAAGATCCATAAAGCGCTTTTGCAAGAAGGAATGAAGTGGACCTTTAATCCTTCCCATGGAGCGCATCACAGAGGAATCTGGGAATGCCTTATACAGCAGGTTAAAAGAGTTCTCTTCTCCGTGCTAAAGCAGCAGACCCTGGACGATGAGACCCTACAAACAGCTATGTGCGAGGCAGAAGCTATACTCAACGACTGTCCCATCACCCCATCCAGTGACGACCCCGATGACCTCGAGGCTCTAACACCCAACCACATCCTCCAGCTTAAAGGCAAACCCATACTGCCACCTGGCTTGTTCAAAAGGGAGGATTTGTATATTCGTAGACAATGGAGGCAAGTGCAATACATCACAGACCTGTTTTGGAAAAGATGGGTCAGGGAGTATCTTACTATTATGCAGGAGCGCCAGAAATGGCACAAACCCCGCAGAAACTTCACCGTTGGAGACCTTGTACTTCTGATAGAGGAAACCGCACCAAGGAACTCATGGCTCAAGGGACGAATCACAGAGACAATGACGGACTCCAAAGGGCATGTTCGCCACTTTCGTCTCAAGACCAAGACGTCTGTTTTGGAGAGACCGGTCACCAAGCTGTGTCTCTTATTGGAGGCAGAGTGAGGCTTCCAGTGTCCCCTGTTCTGGAGCCTGCCCCGGCTCTACACTTACACTGATATGGCCCCATACACATGCATACACATGCATACACAAAAAATTGCGACATTGCCACGTGGCAATGTGAAGAACTCAAGAACTTGAACTGACTTTGGTCTATATTGGACTATGAATATATGAATGGCAATGAAATGTAAAAAAAAAAAAAAGGGAATCTTTGTTACTGTGTAATAACGGCTTTTTGTAAATTTTGGATAATTGGTAATTCATTATTACAATTAGGGGCCGGTATGTGGCAGCCGTTAAATACAAGTGATAAATGAAAATGATTTATTATTCTGCTGAGGATGATTAACGTTATTGTAAGAGTGTTTATTGTATTCTTTTGTTTTGCTGGGGATTCCTTTTATGGCCTGTGGGCATGTCGTCACCGAGGTGGGCGTTTCGTCCAATCTGGGGATAAATGGGTCAGGTGTTGGGCCGCGCAGAAGGAGGAAAGCACCTAAATGTTTGGTTTAGAAGGCGGTGGTTAAAAACAGTTTTTTGACCATGTTTATATAGTTTTCGTTGCCATGACATAATTTTTCGTTTGCTGGTTTTTGTGTTATAGACAAGGTTTGGAACAAATTTAAGTCATAAAATAAAAGCTATGATTTAATAAAGTGTGGCCAGCGAAGTTTTTGGAAAACGTGCGTCAAGCGGACCACCTCTTCAACACCACGGCTTTTAATAAGAAAAGCCGACACACAGTCACTGGAACTGGTACCGGAGGTCCGGGTTTTATTCCTTTGTTGTACAGGCCATAGACCGCGGAAGCGGCCGGGCCAGGGGGGCCGTGGCCCGGGTAACTTTTTGAAATGATTATAAAAAAAAAAAATGTTGGCCTGCAAGTTTTTTTTCAACTCAAAACCTGTCGACAAGATCAAACTTAAACACAACCCATGCTGTAATAATTTAATGAAGCGTTTTCCTAAACCAATATTTTTCACGTCACACGTCATGTGTGAATGTTGCAAAATGTAGGCCTATAACAGCCCAGCACTGAAAATCGCGCGGAAGAAGTAGTGATTGTGATAGACTGCGGAGATTGTCGGTGGCGTGGAATAGCCTATGGTATCAAAATGAAAAGGTACAAACCAATTTTCGAATATTTCAAAGCAAAACAATCAAAAACCGCAGCATCATCTGATGGGACAGCTGTGCCCCAACCTTCAACTGTGGACCAACCGAGAGACGAATGTTCTTCAACTCCTACGCTAACCGAACCAAACCTCGCTGAGGCTAACCATGGGAACTGTTCAAGTGAGTGCTGCAGGGATCTTACAACGCCTCATCAACCAAGCAATCCCGATGTGCTTAAAAGAACCAAGAGGGTGCAAGGGACAGGTTCTTCACAACGAACCCGATCCGTGCAATACCAGTGGTTCAAGGATTTTGCTTGGCTGACTATGTGAGACCAGAGGGAAAGTGTTCTGCATGCAATGTCGCTGCTGTGCTAAGAAAAACCTAGCGGTGAGTAAGAACGAGCCTGCTTTTGCCGTGAACGGTTTCAACAATTTTGAAAAATGCTGTAGATACATTCAGCGAGCATACAAACAGCAAACATCAAAGACAGTGTTGCTCAATTTCAAATTCTGGTGTCCCAGCAGCCCAGCGTAGCAGCTCAGTTGGACAAACAGTTACAGTCAAACCAGAAGCTTAAGAGAGAAATGCTGCTGAAGCAGCTATCTTCGCTACGTTTTCTGGCGGGTCAGGGAATACCAATAGACGGCAACCAGCCCGAGAACAGTAACTTGTACAAGTTGATGCAGCTCCGATCAGAGGACTGTCCGTCAATCAGCAGATGGCTCAGTGACAAAAACTACATGTCTCATGACATAGTGAATGAAATGATTCACCTGATTTCACTTGATGTTTTACGAAAGGTGCTGTCATCTATTCGGGATGGATATTATGCTATCCTCGCAGATGAAACCAGAGACATATCCAACAAAGAACAGCTTGGCACTGTGCTTCGATGGGTTGACGATGCGTACACAGTTCGTAAGGATTTCATTGGGCTTTTCGATTTACCCAAGACAGATGCGCAGACCATCTTCAATGTCCTAAACGACATTCTGACCAGATGCAATGTGTCACCGGGTTTGTGCAGAGGACAGGCCTACGATGGTGCTGCTAATATGGCCGGGCATCTGAGGGGAGTTTCTGCTAAATTTAAACCGCAAAATCCTGCAGCAATATTTGTGCACTGTTTGACGCACTGTTTAAACCTCTGCCTTCAAGATGCTACAAAGAAATGCAAAATGATTCGAGATGCACTAGACATTGTGCATGATGTGGCACAGCTAATTAAGCAGTCCCCCAAACGAAACAACGCATTCCAGTCACTAAAGGCAGAGCTGAAACCAGAAACACAGAACCTTCGCACGCTCTTTCCTACGAGATGGACGGTGAGAAGCAGGGCCCTGAAGTCAGTCATAGACAACTACTCTGTACTTACCACTGTGATGGAGGAGTTTTCGGAAGTATCACACGATGAACCTGGTTGAAAAGCTGCAGGCATTTTGGCTATGCTTGAAAAATTCAGCACCTACTTCGGTCTACGCCTGGCGCACTTGATTTTTTCCCCAACTGAGCAGTTGTCCAAAACTTTGCAAAATACCAACACAATGCTGCAAGATGCGCAAAGCGCAGTCACTCTGACACGGGCTTTCATCCAAAGGCAACGATCGGACAAGGAATTTGACAGCTTCTTCAAGTCAGTTAGTGAGGAATCTACCGATCTGACTGAGCGCCCCCAGCTACCCAGGAGGCAACCAAGACTGCCTAAAAAGTTTGGGGTGATACACAGCACCTGTTTGATAGTGCATCACAATACTTCAGGAAGCAGTATTTTGAGGTGTTGGACATCATTGACAATGAGCTGGATAGGCGCTTCGACCAGCGTGATTTCGGAGTAGTGGTTGTAACGGTCTGCCTAATTTTCATCAGTGCATACTCATCACAAAGGTTCAATACACATTTCATGAAATCAACATTTCCACGGTTTTGCGTTGAACCCATATATTTTTAAACCATATAACAGAAATTATACAATTGGGGTTCATTTCTTAAGTAATTAGGTTCGCAACAATCACAACACAATCAGTATAAACAATAATCCGAATAGCAACAGTCTTTTTCTTTTAAAGTGTCCGAATTCCGAGGCAGAGGAGGCGTGTGTGTGTGTGTGTGTGTTTGTGTGCGTGAGTGGCTGTAGGCGTGTGAGTGGTTGTATGCGTGTGAGGGTTTGTATGTGTGTGAGTGGAGGTATGCGAGTGAGTGTTTGTATGCGTGTGCCCGTGTAGCGAAAGTTGGAATGTCCGTTTGGTGGTCCTTTACCACAAAAGTCCAAGAAATCGGCAGTCCTACAAAATCAATAAGTGGGTCACAAGCAGGTACAATAGCTGTCCAAGACAAAATGAAAATATAGCTCCCAGCAATTATATATACTACTCCTTATACCACTTGTTCACAAAACACTCAAATAATAAACTGATTTTACAAGTCAGTATGTTCCCAAAACAACTCATAACATAATGCACTCCTAACATCCCAAAAACACTCGTACAATGCTCAAAAACGGATATATTTCATTTGAGGACGAAACAAATGGGAACTTGGCCGCTCGGCAAGGCTATGCTGCACTATACCGGGGCGAAAATCATTGTTCAGAATAGTGACTTTGGCTCACAGCGGAGACCCAAAACAGCACGGGGAGAAAGGAAAAACCTGTGGCCTACTGATCAGTGGATTGGAAGCGGTTTTCCCGAACACGACCTGCAGCTCATTCGTCTCGTTCTCTCTCTCTCTCTCTCGCGCGCAAAAAAACCCCCTTTTTAAACTCATTGGCTATCGTGATTGAGCCACCTTCGGCTAGAAACAAGTGCCGTGATTAGGGAGGCGGGCGTTTTCCTAACGCTTTAGAGCTGCGCGGGTGCGTCTCATTGTAAGGAGCGTCACATGGTGGACATAGAGAGGCTACTAGTGACAGCTGGGAACGGGGATGAGGTGACACTCCCATCTTCCATTACGTCTCTATACAAAGATTTTGAATTTGATCAACTCTGCGCACAGTTGCGCATGTTGCCAGACACGATTAAGACATCTACACTTCAAAATGACAAACTGTCAGTGAGAGTCATAAGCAATGCAATGAATGCTGTTCCTGTCGCAAAATGCCTGCTGCCCGAAGTACACAAACTTCTGAAACGTTTTTTCACCATCCCAGTCAGTACGGCATCAGCAGAGCGTTCGTTTTCCACACTTTGTCGACTCAAATCATACCTCCGATCCACAATGACACAAAAAAGACTGAATGACTTGATGAACTGCCATATTCACCGTGACATTCTGGAGGACACTGACATGACAGCCATCGCTAAGGAGTTCGTGCAGGCCAATGAGAGACGCAGGCAGGCGTTTGGGAAGTTTTAAGGGTAAGTCAATGGTTAGCACCGCCGTGTGCACTCTTCTTTGTTCAATGTTTTTATACTGCATTGTACTGATACAAGCGAGTTTAAGTTGAGTTAACATCTTACTGAGGTGCTTTTGTTGTGTATTGTTGGCTGATTGAGCATTTTATTCTGCACAGTTACCGGTATGTTGTGGGCTTAAGTCATGACCATTGATTCATCTATGTAGGCTATAGCCTTCTGTGCTGTGTTGACTGTTTTGGCAATTTAAGCACTTCTGTGCTGGCATATTTTGGACTTGGGTTATTAGTGTTGTTGGCTATTTGGACATTTAAAGTAAAATCATCCTGGCAAAGTGATGTGCATCCGTATTCTCTCTCTCTCTCTCTCTCATATACACACGTGCGCGCACCCAGCTCTGATACAACTGCAAGCATATTCCCATACATTCCTCTGACCAAGCACCACAGAATGTGCACTTCTCTGTGTTCAGTGTTTCTCATAGTGCTTTAGTACTGGTACAAGCAAGCAGTTTCAGTTGCGTTACCACCGACCACCGAGGTACCTTTCTTGTGCATTTTATTCTGCGCTGTTCTGTACTGGCTGACATGACTGATGGCCGTGTATACCGTGCATAGCCTCGGCTATGCATCATGTCCGACCTAAAATGTTGGTGACCCCCTCTTGCGATTGTGGCCTCCCCTTGTTCAAACACGTTCCGCGGTCTATGGTACAGGCTAGTAACGGGGTTGGAGGAGTGCCCAAAACAATACGCAAAACGCTTATAGCCGAAACTGACTAGCTAACTAAATGGGGACTGCGACAGCCGCTCTTTTCAGGCTTACTTTTCGTACCACCTCCTTTTCCATAGACTTCCTTTCTTTTACCTCACGTCCCGCCCCCAAGTCCCAAACTGGCCTATCAAATTGAACTAGGGCAACTCCTTCCCGCCATGAACTCTCCATCAATCCCCCCCATTACTCCGGCAGGGTTGCTACAATATTTACAAAATATGTACATCTAATATTTTATTTATTTTTATTACTTTGTGATTTTTTTTCTGAATTCCAATGTTTTTTTAGCGCTAAAAACCAAGCACATTTTTTAACTATAAAATCAACAGTATCAACACTTTTTTGTTTTTTACCGTACATGACAAAAATGTTTTACAGCAATTTAACGGTAGAGTTTCAGCAACCACAGCTGCCGGTTTTGTACCGTTAAAAACAGCATTTTTTTTTTTTTTTTTACCGTGTAGAGCCCTGTGTGTTGTGCAGCAAATAAATGATCGTAGCCCTTTGAGGATTTGACTTTCTGAACATTTTCTAGTCTATAACCAACAAGTTTAATAAAATTAGAGGTATTAAAAACTTTCTGCCAAACAAATATAAAAGTCATGCCAGCTTTGTTAAAGTGTGGCTTCTTTAATAGGTTTTGTGTATACACACACACACACACACACAAACCATTCGTCCTAAGTTCTGCAAGGCGCAGACTTGTCATGGCGCAGCCTGCACACACACAAGCGTGTGTGCACACACACACACACACACACACACACACTCACACAAATTAAAAATAACATTCTGAAACAATATTCTGGAAAACAAATGTAAAACCCATGCTAGGTCTGTTGAAGTGTGGCTTCTTTAATAAGACGTTTGTGTTTTGTTTGAGTCCTTTTAAATATGGAATAGCTGTGTGTAACAAAAATAATGCAACCATTGCATCCAACTGTAATTTATTGTGTATTCTACGGTATTTTATGCGGTGATATTCTGGCAACCAAAGCTGCCGGTAATTTGCTGTAGGCTATCAAACTTTATAATAAAATACCGTGATATATGATCCAATTGTGACGTATTTATCACGGTCAGTGTTTCCTCTACATTCATTTAGGAATCCTAGCCGCCACTCCTTCAAATTTCTTTCTTTTTTATTATTTTTTTAAATTGTTGATGCAAATAAACCACCGCCGCATCTCTCCACCTTCACAGCAGAGTCCTGTCGGGTACTTGCGGGCACTAAGGTCAACTACAGATAACTACCTTGCTCGGGCCATCCTTGAAAATATTTCGGTTTGCCATAACCCGACCGACCCTCTCAATTTAGGACCGACCCAAAGATATATATATATATTTTTTTCCTTTTAGTCCAACCGACTTGCCGGTTGTAAACTTGCGTTAACACCGACCGTTTTTTTAACTCCTCAAACAACTAATGCAACTACAATTAAACCCTATTTATTATATTTTGGTAAGTATCGCGAATATAAATTGCCTACATACACAGGAAGGCTATATTATTTCTTTTATATTGGCTTCATTTCATCAATGGTTCGCGCTTGTTGTGGCTGCGGCTGCAGTAAAGAAAATGTTTGCGGTCACCATTCAAAGTTTTACGGGTTCAGGCACCGTAGCAATACATTTAAAAATGCATTGAAATATAAATATAACGTGACACGAAGTTCTGGAAGACTTCTGTGCCCAGATCAGCGGGTCACCTCTCGCAGCGTTTCCCTACAACAGAGCCTCAGAGCTCTTCTTTAAAAAACAAAGACACATTCTGTTGTTCTGCACTGTTCTGAGGCAGGGTGCAAACTGGGCCACTGATTCCAAGGCCCAGTAAAGAAATTATTATTTATTGTTTTTACTTTTATTTATTTCATTTCTAGTGTTTTATTTGTTTATTTATTTTTTTTAAATTCATTTTCACATTCAGCGGTCCATTGAATAAATTTGTTGTAAAAGTAAAATCTGCAGTCAAGTGTCATTTGTTTACACCACCATGGCTCCCTGAGAGCCTGCCCCCGCTGCTGAAAAAAATCCTAGAGTAAACACTGAGGGTAAAAAAATGTAAAGGGGTTCACAGAATATATATTTATTCACAGTAGTTTGCTGTAAACAGCTTCACATTATTGATTACCTTAAACAGGTTTACAATGTATTTGTTTTTAATAGTAATTTACCTTAAAAGCAATTTGTTTGAAATGTAAAATTTACAGTTAGAAATATAACTTACCATGTTCTTTACATTGTCACTGTATTTCTTACAGTGAAGTTCTGGCAACCACAGCTGCCAGTATATTACATTATATATTTATACATACATTATACATTATATATTTTTTTAATTATTATTTTTTTTACAGTGAACGATTCTTATTTTTATGGTATTATACACTCATTTAAACATACTGATGAATATTATATAATTTCTGCCAAGTACATTCTGCTAGATGCCACAAAAAAAAAAAAAAACCTTTTTCTGTTATCTAAAAGAAAATAAGTCTTCATTGTGTTTAGCATTGTAACATCATCTACATCCTTGGCAGAACATTATGTATATACATTTAGAAATTATGGGAAGCACACAGTACTTTAATTACAAATTGAACATGAATATAATCATGTGCATTGTATTAGGCCATGTGGAGTGGAAGTACAAAAAGTAAAGCATACGAGGAAATAGTCTGATTGCATTTGCCTCTCCAGTGATATCAAAGCATGGTTCTATTTACTCAAAGAAGACGACATTTAAAAATGGTGACATATTATAATTATTAATAGCTATACTTGTTGACAAGCATTGCACCAGAAGGAGCTGAACCAAGCAATAAACATGAGTAATAATAGGTAAATCATAATAAATTTACAATGAATACTTCAAACTAAATGAACAGAAACCCATGCCGTCAGTTCACAGTCACGTTCATGGACGACGAGTCGTTGGTGAATATTTTCAGCGTGAAAATTAGGTGAGATGTTTTCCTGAACCAGGGATAGTTGAGGGCATAAATAACAGGGTTTAGGGTTGAGTTGAAGTAACCCAGCCAAACAAACGCCTCGAAGACGGCCGCGGGCGTGCTGAAACCTGTGTAGGCGTCGGCAATCGAGTTCAGGAAGAATGGCATCCAGCAAAAGATAAACGCTCCGACTACAATGCCCAGAGTCTTGGCCGCTTTGTGCTCTGAGCGCCTGATCTGCCCACCTTTACCATTCAACGGCCCGCCCATGTTGTCAATCTTCCTTGCGTGCTCTCTGGCCACCAGGAAGATCTTGGAGTACAAGCCCACCATGACAGTGCATGGGAAGAAGAATGCAATAACGGTGTCCAGTGTCCCCCACAGCTTGTTGAACAGCAGGTTACAGCTGCCCAGGCAGTATATGGATGTCAGATAATCTTCTAGACCTCGGACGTTTGCCTTGGAGTACAGCAGGCCATAGGAGTAGAGTGCGGCCAACGCCCAGCTGGCCGACACCATGAGCCAGGCCACAGGCATGGTGATGTTGCGGGCGTAGTGTAGGGGTTTGCACACGGCCTCATGGCGGTCCACCGCGATGCAGATGAGGTGGAAGATGGAGACGGAGGTGAGGAACATGTCGAAGGCGGAGTGGAGCAGGCAGAAGGTGTCACCGTAGAACCAGCAGCCCTGGACAGCGCGCACCGTGCTGAACGGCATCACGGTGACTCCCAGCAGCAGGTCGGCGAGAGCCAGGGAGAGGACCAGCACATTGGTGGGGCTTTGCAGCTGCTTGAAGTGAGCTATGGACAAGATGACCACGGCGTTGCCGATCACCGTGACCAGCATGGCCAACACAAAGAGCGTGTACAGTGCCACCTGGGCCCCCAGATGGAACTCGGCCCTGGGGCACGACGTGTTGATGCCCGGATAGCAGAGCTGCTGCTCCACCTGATTGATGCTATCAGTCATTGTTAACTTACACACTCACACACACACACAATCATTCCAGCTCAGCATGGACTGGGGGCTGGGTGGAGTGTTTAAGCTTTGCAGAGCATTATTTATATATACACAAAACACTCGTGAACCAATCACAGGTGAATACATGCAGACGTTACCATGACAAGATGTCTGAGGGGAAATGTTTTCATGCGCACTCCTGTCACCGTTGTTGAGAAAATAAACCATGTCCACTAGAATAACTTGTTAAAATGTTATTATTGAATGTGTTCTCTACATAGAATCTATTTAGAATGCCCATAGTTGTACTTTGTTGTGGGGTTTTAATTTTTGACCCAAGATGAGAAAATAACCAACAGCCCACACAGACACACACACACACGAACACACACACACACACACACACACACACACACACACACACACACACACACACACACACACACACACACCTGAAGGCCAATAATCACAACTACACCTCATTGTGGCTTTGAGAATGCCACATTTTATGCTGTTGTATTTTATAATGCTGTAAAAGTTTTAGCGGTTAAAAATGCTGTCCTTTCCTCAACTCTACCCAGATGGGTCCTGAGCCGTAGTTCCGTGTGAAGACTAAAGGCTGGGTTATGCTTAATTTATGCTTCTGCGTTGACGTAACGCTGGGGGGCTTACGGACCCTTTATATCCTTGCCGACCCCCCTTGCTTCCACCGCCTGACGTGCACCTCCAAAAAATCCTAAACGCACGTCGAGGCAACGCAACTTGCTTTGGCTTTAGCTTTGGCTGTGATTGGTCCGCTAACTACATTCGCTGGAGATCGCTTTTCCGGTTTTCACTCGTAAACACCGCCACAGTGTGATAAATGCTTTGACTGATTGGCAACAACATATATATATATATATATATAACTTTTGCCTTCATTTCTGTAAACTTTTTTTTACTCGCTGGTAATCCGTATGTAATGACCAGAATGGTCATTCTGGTCGCCCTCCAGCGGTGTGGCATGGAATTGCATTTCGACATGTAAACCCCACACAGAACCAATCATGGTCTCATGACTGCGTCCAAGCAACTGCGTGCCCATTGCGTGATCACTACGTAATCACTACGTGGAACCATAACTCAGCCTTAAAGTCATGGTTTAGAGTAAAATTCACCCCGAGGTAATTTCCACGAATAATCCAGCCAAATACCCCCTCAGATGCATTTTTAGCGACGGTCAATATTTATCAAGTTTCAGGGTATCAGCCGAATGGCTTTGTATTGGAGTGTCCGGTACAATGAGTATATCTCGTAAATTACCCCACTAATAATGCATGGATTGTTACCCAACTTCTGTAGTAGTACATACATATGGTCTGTACTCACAAAACGAGGCATTTTAAAGTTTGTAAGTACACCAGGAGTTTACTTAAAAGAGCACTTTTCTGATAGCTTCAACTCGCTGTTGCTAAGGCTACCGCTGCGTCGACGTTTTTTCCGTCTTTCCGGATAAGTTCGTAAAAGTCCTCTTCAAAACTCACAAGTGTAAGGAAAAAGTTAGTGAATTCAACACCATTGAAATGTATTGACAACTGGAATAATTGAATACTTGAAATTAGATGGAGTGTTGAATTCACTAACTGTTTCCTTACACTTGTGAGTTTCGAAGAGGACTTTTACGAACTTATCCAGAAAGACGGAAGAGTTGGTTGAGATGACAAGTGCTTGGGTCAAGAGCTGTGTCGCTTCTCTCGTGAGGAATGGCCGTATCCTACGGATGTTGTAGTGAGCAAATCTACAGGATCGGGTCACTGCAGTGATGTTTGCAGCGCAGGACAGTTGGTTGTCGAGTACTACGCCAAGGTTCCTTGCAGTCAGTGAGGCATATACTGCAATGCCCTCGACCGAGACCTGCAGGTCCCTGTGAGGGTAGTCTTTCCCTGGTATGAAGAGAAGCTCAGTCTTTGCGAGATTGAGCTTGAGTTGATAGTTGTCCAAGAGCTGATGTCTGCCAAGCATTCTGACATGTGTGTTGCAATCAGAGTGTCTGAGGGGGGGAAGGAGAGGAACAGTTGGAACAGAGTGTCGTCCGCATAACAGTTGTAGCCTGCAGAGGGCGCTGATAGCTGACTTGGGGAGGGGTGTTTTTACATTGACAATCACATGACTAATAAAGTCTCATTCCCGAGGTAGTAGTAGTATCGTTTGTTCTCATTGGCGTTGCTAATAACTCAGGGCAAGACCTGTGGTGGTTGAGTAGAGCTGCCACTGCTAGCATCCGTTGGCTGAGAAAGCATTGCATTTAGGCAGACTAACCTGGGGTTCGGGAGTTTTCATATAATAATAATAATAATACATTTTATTTAAAGCGCCTTTCAAAACACCCAAGGTCACTTCACAAGGTTGTAAAAATCTAATTAAAATGAAAATAAAAATGAAAAATGAAAAATAGTCATTCCATAAGCTTTCTTGAAGAAAAAAGTTTTCAGACTACTTTTAAAGTCAGTCATTGAGTCTGATGCAGTCTGGCAGTGAATTCCACAGCTTGGGGGCGATGTAGCTGAAAGCCCTCTCTCCCATAGTGCTGAGGTTTATTTTAGGGACATGCAGCAGGCCTGCTGAGGAGGATCTCAGTGAGCGGGCAGGAGTGTAAGCTTCCAGGACTGACGGCATAGTAACGCGGATGACTGAATGATATGCAACCGAAGACTGGTGTTTTCTTTATTCCTTGCATTGTCAGCGCAAGCTGCATCCAAATGGAGGTTGGGCTGGGACTTGGGAGGTTTATGTAGGGGTTCTGGAGTACACGGTAATCCCGTTGCCATGATAAAGCAGGTACAAACATTTTAAAAGTTTATACATACTTCAGTCACAGCGTATGGCTGTATTTTACTAATCATGGTTGCATCTGTTTTAATAATAATGAAACGTGGTGTCGGGGCTGTAGTTTTTAAAGCCTGTAGGGGGTGCTATTACCACGACAAGCACGATTTTTGGTATGTGAGGTTTTGGCAGAGGTATACACGTGTCCTGTGAATTTCATATTCATAACTATTATGGTGTTTGCACAGTGATTTACGCTGCTTTTAGAGCGCCATCCAATGGCTGTATTTTTTCCCCCTTTTGACACAAGTCTCAAGGCGTCATGGACTAGCAGCACACTAAGTTTCATTTAAATCTCCCCCGCCAATGTTGAGATATAAACTTCTTGATTTTAAAGAGCGCCACCTGGTGGCAATGACCACAAATTTTGTGGGATGCATCAAGGAGGTACACGGAAGTAGGGCTCCAAGTTTGGTGTTGAACAGACATAGCAATGTGGAGAAATGGTCCACTTACTTTTTTTACGTAAAATGTACACATCTAAACAAATTTATAAAGCACTATAACACGCTTATCTTCGGGAATTTCAATAAACTTCCGATTGCTTTTTTTCATTATACAGAATGTAGATGCTACATGTGGAGTTTCGTGCAAATCGGTGAAAGCCACATGGAATAGATGTCTTCGACGCACTTTTTTGCGTTTTTGCGTTTTAGCCAAAAAAAAGTAATGGCGCAAATGGGCGTGGCCTACATCAGGAGATGCAGCATGACTGCCCGCATATGTGGATATAAAGTTTTTGAGTGTGCGACAAAGTATGCAGGAGTTATTAGCATTACGTTTTTTTTAAAAAAATAGCGCCACCTATAGGTGAGACATTAAAGTGTCGCATAGAATATATAATTTTTCACCAGGTCTGATAACTTTGCCAAAAAAAATTGAGTTTTCGTATATGTTCAGACAGTGAAAATCAACTTCAAAGATCCCCGAAATAATAATAAACGGGCCAATTTCAAAAGGGACCTTGTCCTGTTTCACAGGCTCGGTCCCTAATAATAATAATACATTTATTTTATAAGGCGCCTTTCAGGACACTCAAGGTCACCTAACAAGCATAAAAGCATAAAACAATCAAAGGACACAGATTAAAACAGATTTAAAAAGGCACAGAGCTTGCAGCAGATATTAAGTCCATGTGTGAGTAGGCCTGTCTGAAAAGATGCGTTTTGAGGTGGGATTTGAAGGTGAGAGGTGAGTCCATATTTCGAATGTCCGGGGGAAGGCTATTCCAGAGGCGTGGGGCGGAGCGGCTGAAGGCTCGTGCCCCCATGGTGGACAGACGGGCTGGGGGAACCTGTAGGTGTATGGAGGAGGCGGATCTGAGTGACCGGGTGGGAGTATGGATTTGGATGAGATCAAACAGATATGGGGGGGCAAGGTTGTGAATGGCATTGAATGTATTTAGGAGGATCTTGTACTCAATGCTGTGTTTGATAGGGAGCCAGTGAAGTTGGTGTAGGACGGGGGAGATGTGACAGATGGCAGGGGTTTTGGTGATGTTACGGGCAGCAGCGTTTTGGACCAGTTGGAGTTTATGGAGGAGTTTGTGGGGAAGACCAAACAGAAGGGAGTTACAGTAATCCAGGCGTGAGGTGACTAGAGAGTGGACCAGAATAGCAGCGCTGTTGGGAGTGAGTGACGGGCGGAGGCGGTTGATATTTCGGAGGTGAAAGTAGGCGGACCGGATGGTGTTGTTGATATGGGTGTGGAATGATAGGGTGCTGTCGAGGACGACACCCAGACTCTTAACCTGAGGGGAGGGGGAAACTGAGGAGTTGTCAATAGAGAGGGTGAAACTGGGTTGCTTGGTGAGTGAGGATTTGGAGCCAATGAGGGCTATCTCGGTTTTGTTACTGTTAAGTTTGAGAAAGTGGGAGGGAAACCAGGATTTGGTTTCCTGTAGGCAGGCACAGAGGGAAGAGGGTGGGAAGGTGGATGAGGGTTTGGAGGAGACATAGAGCTGGGTGTCGTCCGCGTAACAGTGAAAATTTATGTTGTGTTTACGGAATATTTGACCGAGTGGGAGGAGGTAGATGATGAATAGGATAGGGCCAAGGACAGAGCCCTGGGGAACACCTGAGGAGAGGGGGGAGGTATGGGATGAGAATGATTTTAACTGAATGAATTGAGTACGGCCAGAGAGATATGAATGGAACCAGTCTAGGGGTGTGTCGGATATACTAATGGAGGCTAGTCGGTCGAGGAGGATGGGGTGGGAAATGGTGTCAAAGGCTGCGGTCAGATCAAGGAGGATGAGGATGGATAAATGACCAGAGTCAGCTGCCATCAGGAGGTCGTTGGTTATTTTAATGAGGGCTGTTTCTGTGCTGTGACGGGGGCGGAAACCGGATTGGAACTGACCATAGAGGTTATTGTTGGAGAGGTGGGCCTGAATCTGTGATGCGACAACTTTTTCCAGAATTTTTGAGATAAATGGCAGGTTGGAGATGGGGCGAAGGTTATTGAAAATGTTGGGGTCTAGGCCAGGTTTCTTCAATAGGGGTGTAACAGCAGCAGATTTGAACGGGGATGGGGCGGAACCAGAGGTGAGAGAGGAATGAATAATGGCTGTTATCAGGGGAAGTAAAGAGGGAAGGGAGGCTATAACTAGGGAGGATGGCAGGGGGTCAAGTTGGCAGGTAGATGGCTTGGAAGATCGGATGAGTTTTGTTAAGTCTGTCGCTGAGGGGAGTTGAAAGCAGGAGAGAGGTATGGAGAGGGGGGGATTGGGAACAAAGGGAGGCGGACGACTAGACGTGTGAGGGGTCAGTTGCTGGTGGATGGTGGATATTTTAAAGTTGAAAAATGCCATTATGGAGTTACAGTGGTCAGTGGAATAGAAGTGTGGTGGGAGGGAATCAGGGGGGCGGAGAGAATTGTTGACCATTGAAAACAGGGCCCTGGTATTTCCAGCACCAGAACTGATTTTATCGGCAAAGTATTGGGATTTGGTGGATGAAATGGCGTCTTTATAGTGGAGGATGTGAGCAGAGTGCATTTGTTTGTGAACAGTGAGTCCAGTTCTATTGAAAAGACGCTCCAGCTGGCGACCTTTGGCCTTCAGCTGGCGCAGGTGGGGGGAGAACCAGGGGACAGAGTGGAGGAATGAGACAGGCCGGGTTTTAACGGGGGCAAGTGAGTTGAGCAGGGAATTGAGACCATTGTTGTACAAATCAACCAACTGATCTGTGGTGTATGGGGGGGTGATAATGGGGAGATTTTCAATTCCGGTTATGAGGTCAGCTAGATTGATGTTTCTGATGTTACGGAAGGAAATGACGCGAGATGGCTTGGTTTTGGCCAAAGTTAGACATAAATTAAATGAGACAAGTTTGTGGTCAGAGATGGGGAGGTCGGCAGCAGAGCAATTTTGAGGGGTGACACCTGAACAGCAGACTAAGTCCAAAGTATGACCTTTACAGTGGGTGGGGAAATCAATATATTGAGTGAGACCAAAACTGTCCAGGCATGAAATGAAGTCCTTAGTGGAAGCTAGAATGTTATTGTCCAAGTGAATATTTATGTCACCAAGCAAAATTATCTTGGGTGAGAGTGAGCAGATGTGAGTGAGAAGTGTGGTGAATTCATCAATGAAGTCCTTGTTTGGTTTGGGTGGGCGGTAAGTGTTGACTAAAACAGTGGGAGTAGGACCGATTAATTGAAGAGCCACAGCCTCGAATGACTGTGACACAGGCAGAGTAACATAAGAGACCTTCCAAGTCTCGCGGTGAAGTATCGCGAGACCTCCTCCTCTTCCGGAAACACGAGGTTTGCTGGTGTAAACAAACCCTGGAGGTGTACATGGAGGTGTACATTCATTTAAGAACGACTATGCTGGTAGAGATAATAGCCACTGTGTTGTTTTGTTTTTTTTTCTTTATGCTGAGTGTCATCTTGCTACCCTTTATTTTATTTATTTACACTGCGAACATTTAGACATAACTTTTTGTTGCCAAGGCACACACACGAAAGGACAAGTACAAATCTCAAGGCACACCTATTGTGCAAAATAGCCTTTATAACACATGTTATCACTTATATCACGTAAAATATATGTAAATGTGCATAGTTATTTACTAATGCCAACTAAAATGTGACAAAGACCCATATTGCTCATGAAATATTTATTAACAAAATATTTCAAAAATGTATTTGAAACTTTATCAAATTAGGCTTCATCAAAGCAGCAACACACCCTTTTAAACCAGAAATGTTTTTAGGTATATAGTTTGCCTCTGTATTATGAATTGAGTCCATACAAATTACTGATAAACTAAATGTATGGTTGTTCCAAAATTCCACCTGGACTTGCCTCACAGCACACTGGTGTGCCCCGGCACACCGTTTGGGAACCAATGGTCTAGGCTACTCGGCTGTGGCCCAAGACCTAACTAACTCCTTCACCAAGTGTCAAGCAGGGCTCCTTACTCTCAGTGGTGTGCTGTGGTTAGATTTGTTCTGATTTGCATGTCTTTGTATTACTTTGGTTTATGCCATCTTTGCAATGTTGTGGATCACTAGTTGATTTCCTTGTTTTCCTTTTGTGTGTTACTTTGTTTTTGTGAGGTAGCCTAACTGTCTGGATTTGCCTTTTGTGGAGGCTCTTAGATTGTAGGCCTGGAGTCTATGTTGAGTGCCCTATTCGACATTGCTGTGAAAATAGTCTAGTGGTTTTAGCATTTGTACCTAGCATTTGTAAGTTTTAAAATTGGAATTAATAAACTGTGGTTTTATTGATCTTGATTTTATTGATCTGGATTGAAAAATTAATAATATATTTTATATCAGTCTCAACCTGTTTCCTGCGTGCTTTGATGCTCTTCTGAGCTGTAGGTCACACAGTGATAGATGAAGCCGTGTGATGCAATTACAGAGCCTAGAGATTTGATATATAGGGAGAACAGAAACGGTCCTAGCACTGAGCCCTGAGGGACACCAGTGTTTAGTGAGTGAGGTTTGGACAGGGAGCCATTCCATGTTAGAATGTCTAGATCATGTGCCATTAACATCCAGACTAGGGGATAGACAAAAACTGTTAAACCAGAAAGAGAGTCGCTGGATATATAATTTAAAGGCTATGACTTTCCCAGGTCTAAATGACTCAATGGAGATGTTGTCTTTTCTGTAATAGATTATGATTATGGTTAACTATGTAAAGTTTGTTTGTTTGCTGATTGTCCATATGTATCTACTGATATTTTTCAACTGTGTATTTTCTAAATTGTGCATGTGTCTTTACTATGTAAAGTTTGTTTTGTTGGCTTATTACATGTCTTTATGTATCTACTGATATTTTAATTGTGTATTGTCTAAACTGTGCATTTGTCTCAATGATGTCTACTGGTGTTCACCTCTCAGTTGTCTTGTAACTCCGCCCATTCTAGCTGTTGCCTATCAGAGGTTAATTGCTGGAGTATATACCCTGCTGTTTGGGACACTACCGGTAATTGTTTGCTCTTGCCCTGATGAAGGCTGAACTGAAGGCCGAAACATGTTGGCAGTAAATGCTTTTTAAGTGTTCTATTATGAACTGTGATTAAAGATTTTTTAACCTTATCGAAGAGTGCCTTGGTCTGACCCCTCCTTTTTAGCCATTCCATGTTACCTGATAAGTGCGATCCATAAGGTAGGATGTCTACCAAACAAAATGAAACATGGCAATTTTCTAAGCGGATAAAAAAGGATAAATATAATGTGTGCCGAAATAACACCTGGGAGCACTTCGACGTCGGCGCAGTAATATCATCACTCCTAAAAGATCCTCTCCCCCTCCCACTGTTACTTCCGTCAATAGAACCAACGTGACCTGCATGCCATCGCCTGCACTACCTGTAGTAGTAGAAGTAAAAAGTCACGTTGGTTCGTTGGCCGACGTCAAAGTGCTGTTATTTCACCATACATTATAGTTATCCTTTTTTATCCGCTTAGAAAATTGCCATGTTTCATTTTATGTAACCATACTTGGGTCGTGTAACTACTCATGTAACCGTATTTAAATAGGGAAAATGTGGAAGTGCTTGGTTGCTTCTATCTTCACCCCCGTTTGGATCCTAAGGAATATACTGGGCCAAGCTACATGCTATCGAAGTAGTGACACACACCAGAGCGATCGAGTGCACGCACAAAAGTGAAAGAGGTATGTATCATATTGTCTAAGATCAGGGCAGAACTAGTTCAGTATGGACAAACGGTGGCATTTTCCTTTAACTCCAGCAAGCCAGCTCCCTCTAGAGGTATACTGTATGCTTTTTACATCACTACACCTTCAAAATAAGAGACCCTGATATAACCAGTGCTTCACTGCTTAATAGGAGAACTTACATACAATCAAAGCCTTAGCACAGAAGCAACTCCATAAAAAAATAGGTAACATGAGCATAGCCTACTCCTAAGCATCCGATTCACTCAAACTAGCACAAAGTTAAATAATGTATGTGGATGTATACATAGAAATGCTCTAATAACCATTTTAGATTGAAAGCCACATTAAGTCAGTTGACGCCATAACAAATAGTTAATTCTATAATTTATTTATAATTTCGAAAATATAATAATAATTTAATGGTTTACTTTATTTAATTTATAAAAGGACAGTGTGCAAGTACATTAATCATTTAACAAATGAGAAGATGGTTGCACCAGATTTAGCAGCTCATTTCCATCTGCAGTCCTCAGAGGCAATGGCAGATCTGCTTATTAGCACAGCTCTTATTCAAGGGAAATCGTCTGAGTACTCTAAATTTTGTATACTTGGGCCAGGAAATGGTGTCTAATTTCTTGCAAAATCATGCATAATCGGACAGGGAACTATGTCAAAATTTTTCAGTGAGAGTGTATACCTTGCAATTCAAATCCCGTGCCATAGGTGTGTTCACACATACTGAAGTTCACACATACTGTACATGTTTTATAAGTTCCATACTTGTAAAGGTAAAAAATACAATAGGCAGGTTTATTATAGTCAAATAAAACAAATTGGTAACATCGTGAAGGTCTTAACCATGCACTATGTCAGGTTGTATGTTATGTTAAGTATTCAATAATTATGACAATAAAAAATTCTGGCATTAAGATACCATACATGTGGCTCAATTGTAGCTCATGACTTTGTAGTGATTCTTTATTCATTTTGTATTTTTGTGACATATTGATTAAATATTCAGAAATCACAATCAGGTCTTTTTTTTATTCAAATGTTGTTTAATCTTAAGATATACTTTCTTCTCTTTCTTCATCACATCATTTGGTGTGGACTTGTTATCATGGACAACAATGTATTTGATTTATTGTATTCTTTGTATTGTGCCTCTTCTATATTTTATTCTGCTATCTTTTATTTTGTTCTGCCATTGTTCTGTAATGTACATTGCATGGTCCACAGCACATACATTTTTATTACAGTTGCCCATTGAGTAGTTGATTAGAATCAATGTTCACTGACTTTCAGAGCCAGAGATCAATAATACCACTGAAAAACATTAAGTACAGTAAATATTACAACAATAAATATAAGTGTTCGGTGATTTTTTTGTTTAAGTTATTTCAATGATTCATGAAAAATATGTAGTGTGGGAGTAGTGTTGGAGGCTATAACATGAAACCAATCACTCTGCAAAAAGTTTTGTGTCCGTCATGTCAGACCGAAAGATGCTACCAGAAACTATTATTTGAAACGCCTTCCTGAACCAACTGTAAAAGAAGCCGTACACCAATGGGTTGATGGTGGAATTTAGATACCCCAGCCACACAAAGGTTTCGAATAAGGTGGGCGGAATGGAGTAGCCAATGAGGGGGTCGATTATGTAACAGAGGAAAAAAGGCGCCCAGAAACAGAGAAATACTCCCATGATGATGGCCAGCGTTTTGGTGGCTTTCCTCTGGTGCTTGTCCACCTTGGAGGAGCTGGTGTTCTGTAGGCCCATAGTGCGCACTTGTCTCTGGGCCACCATGTAGATCTTCAGGTATGTGCCCAGCATGATGATCCCGGGGATGTAGAAGGCGAGAATGGCTGAGAGCGGGCTGGACACCCCATTCTCTATCAAAACACACTGTCCTTCACATGCCACGATATTTACAAACTCCATTTCTACTATATTCTGCTTGAGGAAGACCATCCTGAAGCCGACCACAGCTGAGACACACCATGTGATCAAGATCATGACGAGTGCCGTGTAAACTGTGATCTTACGGGGGTAGAGCAGAGGGTGGCACACGGCATAATAGCGATCGATGGAAATAAACGCTAGGTTCAAGATGGATGCGGTGCACAGCAAGACATCAGAGCTGATGAAAAGCTTGCAGAATATATCCCCAAAGTACCAGCAGGTTTCTACTGATTGTATCATGCCAGGGAACATGACCAGCACCCCCAGGAGGAGGTCAGACATGGCCAGGGAGAGGGTCAGGTAGTTGGTGGGTGTGTGGAGTTGCTTAAAGTGAGAAATTGCCACGATCACCAAGAGGTTTCCCAGCACCGTGAGGACCACTGCAGACCCCAGACACAAGTAGAGGATGGTGCGGACGGTGACAGGGTAGACCGTCCTCACACACGAGCCATTCCCGTAGCAGAACTCCGGCTCCATTGGCCTGCGAGAGGGGGAGAGAGAGAGAGAGAGAGAGAGAAAGTGTGAGGGAATGAGAGAAAGAGACATAATGGATGTTTAAACACAGTTGGAGTGAGGGGTGATTGAGGGGTTTGGCCCCCCACATGCAAAGGACCTGAGGAAAAATATTAAACATGTGAATCATATGCAGAGACATCATGTGTCATAGAACTGGTTTACAATTTTGATCCTGATATCACATTTTATATCGATATGAGAGTTGTGTCATTTCATCTGCGTCATAATCAACATAGGATTTGCCAGAGCTTTGCCAGAGCCGACAATAGACACTAAATACTTAGAATACATGAGTCACAATGTGGCAGAGCAATATCCATTCAAATCCCTCTCCTACTAATAGCCACTAAAAGTCACTTTACAGGTTAGTTCTATTCATGAATTCAGAGTCAGCCATAACAACATGCAACTATCAGCTTATTCACACCCAGCATATGCAAGTTGCTAGATAGTCATCATTCAGAGAGCAAAACATCATGCCACAATCATCATTCATAACTACAAGGACAACATGACATCCTATTTAAGAGGTTGATGTACTGAATTTCTGTTGTATGTCAAACCATTTAATCACTGCCTTGTCTCTGCTATTTTATCCACTGTCTTTACATCCCTGCATTTTTTATATGGCCAGTAATATGCATTTATTTTGCAGGACATCTTTTCAAATATACCTCTGAAAAGAAAATCAGATAGAATAGGGTTATTCATAATACAAAAATACTTCAAATGTTAAAAAAAAAAAAGAATCTCACACACAAAGAATATCAAGTATCAAGTATAAACATCATGCTTAAGTAGTTTAAACTATAACATAGCCCCATATGAAGCTTACCTCAGTTCGCAGAAGTGAACTAGCTGGCTACTGGCTACTAGCAGGATGTGCTTTATATATGTTGTCATTTCAAGATGATTTCAGGGTCAAAGCAGTCATCCACTGCTCTGAGTGGGCCATTTCCCTGGACTCTGTGGCCAGACGCAATAAGAATCTCTGAGGAAATGGCTGTGAATGGCAATTCATATATTTTTTTATTTTACTATCCTCAAAGGAACAATTTGTCCTGGTTTATTTTTGTACTATGTAAAAAATGAAATAACATTAAAAAAAAAAACATTTAGAAAAAATTGACTTTTCGTATATGTTCAGGTCCCTGAAATAATAATAATAACAAATAAACGCATCAAAAACATCGGTGCTGTTTCACAGGCTCGGTCCCTAATAACAAGTATAACAAGTAACAAGTCCCTAATAACAACTAACAAGTGTTAATTTTATTAGTCTACAAAAATTGGACTAGTGATAAAATCTCCCTCTCTAGCCTTCTTTCCTTCCACCTGCCCATCCTTTAACTCCCTTTCTCCTCAATCCCTTGTTTCCTACAAAAACTTGGATGCTTTGAATTGTCCTTTTTTGAAAAGTGGAATGCTGACTTTCTTTGCACACCTCACATTTCCGCTAGATGAAAGTGACCTTTCATGATCTGAGATTTGAAATGTGTCAACACAACATTGACCTCAGATTTGGTCCATGTTGGTCCTGCAGATGGCGTGCCCGATGCTGAACAACAAGAAAAACACCAATCTAAGTGCATTGCAGGACACCTTAACAATAACAAATTCAGCAACTCCATTCCAGAGTATTGAGAGCTAGGAAGCTGGCATTAACATATTTTAGCGATTTAATCTGGATGTTATGTACTTGCTGACTTGACTGTACCATTGTGCCCAGAGATACCTCCATCTGCTTGAGTGGAGGAAGCTGCTTGTTTGCAGCTGAAAAGCCTGCAACAGAACATATTAGATGCATTTTACTGATTGTTGTTGTTTGATTAGGTTAGATTACATCGATTACATTATTGTCATTGTGCAAGTACAATGACAATTGAGTACAAGTACAAATACAATCAAATGTAGTTGGTGTTCTAACCAGAAGTGCAAAGGAGCAATTATGGTGCAGTATTGTACATGAGTACTGTAATATGAGTGGACAGTTGTAAAGTGGCAGTGGTAATTAAAGTGACAGTAACAGTGGCCTTGTAAAGTAACCAGTAAACAGATAATGCAAGTAGTAACAGTCAACTGTAAACAATAAACAGATAGTGCAAGTAGAGGTAGTAATTATTGAGCAGCATAAATGAGTGTGGGTAGTAGTGTTAAGGTGTAGTACAGTACGAATGGGTGTGGAGTTCAGGAGGGTGACAGCCATAGGGAAAAAGCTTCCCCTGAACCTGCTGGTGCGGGTACCCAGAGAGAGGGTTTTGCGATGCTGCGTGCCTTACGCAGGCATCACTTCCTCTGGACAGCCTCAATGGAGGGTAGTGGGGAACCAGTGTTGCGTTGGGCGATTTTCACCACCCTCTGCAGTGCTTTCCGGTTCGAGGTGGAGCAGTTACCATACCACACCATGACACAGTTGGTCAGTATTCCCTCGATTGTACTGAGGTAGAAGTTCACCAGGATCTGAGAACACGTTGGGCCTTTTTGTTGGGTCTTCTCAGGAAGAAGAGGTGCTGGTGAGTGACCCTTCTCGAACAGGGGAGAGGTGTTGGAGAGGTTCTCGGAGATGTGGACTCCCAGAAACTTAAAGCTGGTGACATTGTATTATTATTAATGAGTATATTGTATTATATGTATACAGGAAAATTGCCAATATTTTGCTATGTTGATTCATAGTGTTCACAGTGTTATTACATTTTCAATTCAACACATTAAGCATTCCATAAACCCCTTCTTTTCAAAATGATAAAACAGTTTGTAGTCAAAACAAAACACTGTTACTTCTGCCAACCGGCGTCAGCAAAGTGATGCCAATCAGTGTGGCCCGCTCCAATTATAAACTACATTTAATTAATTATACCATCTTTGTAGCATAGCGCACAAAGGCCATGGATCATTTGATACTTGGTTCTCCCCATCATTTCTGTCTGTGCCTCTTTCCCACAATTGTCAGTTTTTATGCCTGATATATAAGCTCACAAGGTAACCCGAGCTAAAATGAGTAATAAACAAACGTCAAAAAAGCAGAAGACTCTTAATACTGCCAACAAAAAGAAAGCTGCATTTAAAAGAAAATACCAGGATATTACAGGTTTATCACGACGGGTGATTCACATGCTCCAAGCCCGCTCTGTATAATGTGTGGTGACTGGCTATCGTGACATGAACATAAAGGACAGATTATTGAAAGCCACCATATCAACATACATGTCTGAACTGAGAGCATCATACTTAGTGGTGAACCATGTTGCTGAGGCTAAGAAGCGTTTTACTTTTGGTGAAGAGTAGATCCTGCCTGCTGCTAAGGATTTTCATTTGTCATGAACTTTTAGGAGAGGTTGCAGTTAAAAAAGTATCACAGGTTCCTCCTATCGGCTAGCACCATTTCTAGATGAATTAAGTAAATAGCAGAGGACATTGAGGCACAATTGTTGGAGAGGATTAATGAGTCACAGTGGTCTGCAACCCTGGTTGACGAATCTACTGAAGTTGACAACAAGGCAATAATACTTGTTCAGGAGGATATGCATGAGGATATGGTATGTGCATTGTTGTTGCCAACCAACACCACTGCTGCAGAACTATTCAAGTCTTTGAATGATTAGATATCATGAAAACTGCCCTTTTTGAGTTTGTGTATGCATGGTTGGAGCTGCTGCCATGTCTGGCCGGCTTTCTGGTTTCACTACTCAGGTCAAGGAAGCCTGATTGTGGGTCTACGCACTCATCATTAGTGAATGACATACGTCATTCACAGAGCAATGCTGGCTAGCTGAAAAATGTCACCTGAACTTATCCGCGTTTTGAATGGTGTCATTAAAGTTATTAACCACATCAAAGTACATGCCCATTAACTTGCATGACACGACAAGCAGAAACGTCTTCTCTTACACACAAAAGTTAGATGGCTTTCTTAAGGTAGATTGCTGCCCAGAGTGTTTGAGTTACAAGACCTCGCGAGAGATTTCTTTTATAAAAACCATCACCACTTGCCAAAGGCGACGCAAGGAAAAATGTGGGTGCAACTAAATTTTCTACTGGTGCACCTAAAAAAAAAAGTTAGGTGCACCAGTGCAACCAATGGAAAAAGTTAGTCTGGAGCCCTGCCTTGATCCCCCACCTCTCCAACTGTCACATGTCAAACCCCACAAATGTACTGATTGTAAGTCGCTTTGGACAAAAGCGTCTGCTAAATGCCCCCTTTACCCTTTATGACTGCTTCTCGACGGTCAGGCCAGGCAGTATTCACAATATTTTCTGTAGATGATAAGATATATCAGTTTGAATAAAACTTGTGAATGTTGATCACTTGATCAAGTGTTGCTAACTAGCACAGCTCTTATTCAAGGGAAGTCGTCACAGTACTCATGTATTTTAAGTTTCCTTGAAATGTTGTATAATCGGTCGGGAAATTATGTCTAATTTCTCATAAAATTGTATACCTTACAATCTCTTATTCCTTACAATACCTAAATTCCAGGCCATGGGTGTGCTGTTTGAAGTTCACACATACTATGTTTTATAAGGTCCATATTATAGTAAAATAACTAAACATATTGATAACACCATGAGAGTATTACCATACACTATGTTAAGATGTGTGTTATGTTATGTTCAGTTTAATTATTCAGTAATTATAATAATTAACATTTCTGGCATTACGATACCATCAACAATGGTCTCCTAACCCAAATTGGTCTTGAAATTATGGTGTGTAATCCTGAACCTTTTTCTGTAAACCATATATGCCTACTACTCACACACACACACAGACACCTTTGTTGGTCAATACAGTCTGTGGCTCAATTGCAGCTCATGACTTTGTTGTGCTTCTTTATTAATTTTGTATTTTTGTGACATATTCATGAAATATTTGCAAATCAAAAATAGATTTTGCACAGGTTCTTAATTTCAGGTCTTTTTTTAATTAAAATGTTCTTTAATTTTAATATATACTTTCTTCATCACATCACTTGGCGTGGACTTGATATAATGGTAATAATCCATTACAATGTATTGGATTTATTGTATTCTTTGGATGTATTGTGGCTCTTCTATTTTTTTATTCTACAATCTTTTATTTTGTTCTGCCCTAACAGGCTTTTAACTTTTGCACATTTGTATCCTTGCAGTGCTTTTGGTACTTTGTAACAGACGTTTTGATAAACTTTGTCACAATCATTGTCACGCTTTGTGAAAAAGCACGCACTCAGTGTACATATACTGTACATTGCATGGTCCACAACACATACATTTTTATTACAGTGGCCCTTTGAGTAGTTGATTAAAATCAATGTGTTCTGACTTTCAGAGCCAGAGATCAATAATACCACTGGGAAACAATAATAAATAAATATTTTTTTGTTTCATGAAAAATAAAGCTGTTATTTCAATGATTGATGATACACAATACACATATAATGGGGAAAACATTATATAGTTGAATAGTTTTTTTGGAATTTCCATTTTGGAATTTGGAATCAGTTGAAAAGCCTAGTATGGGAGGCTCTAACATGAAACCACTGTCACTCTGCAAGAAGTTT
This sequence comes from Urophycis tenuis, assembly GCA_036785325.1. NCBI lineage: Eukaryota > Metazoa > Chordata > Actinopteri > Gadiformes > Phycidae > Urophycis > Urophycis tenuis. The sequence continues at coordinate 404,525 of JAXIVH010000123.1, forward strand.
TGTGTCCGACATGTCTAACCGAAAGATGCTACCGGAAACTATTATTTGAAATGCCTTCCTGAACCAACTGTAAAAGAAGGCGTACACCAATGGGTTGACGGTGGAATTAAAATACCCCAGCCACACGAGGGTTTCGAACAAGGCAGGCGGTACAGAGTAGCCGATGAAGGGGTCGATTATGAAACAGATGAAAAACGGTGTCCAGAAAGAAAGAAACACGCCCATGATGATGGCCAGTGTTTTGGTGGCTTTCCTCTGGTTCTTCTCCACCTTGGAGGAGCTGGTGCTCTGTATTGTGCGCACTTGTCTCTGGGCCACCATGTAGATCTTCAGGTAGGTGCCCAGCATGATGATCCCAGGGATGTAAAAGGCGATAATGGCCGAGAGGGTACTGGACACCCCAGTCTGAAATAAAATGCACCGTCCCTCACACACCACGTTGTTATAGTAGAACTCCTCCATTCCTAATATATTCAGCTTGAGGAAGATCATCCCAAAGCCGACTATGGCCGAGACACACCATGTGACCAGGATCATGACGAGTGCCGTGTGAACCGTGATCTTACGGGGGTAGAGCAGAGGGTGGCACACGGCGTAATAGCGGTCGATGGATATAAAGGACAGGTTCAGGATGGATGCAGTGCACAACAAGACATCAGAGCTGGTGAAGAGCTTGCATAACATCTCGCCGAAGTACCAGCAGGTCTCGATGGAATTTACCATGCCAGGGAACATGACCAGTACCCCCAGGAGGAGGTCAGACATGGCAAGAGAGAGGGTCAGGTAGTTGGTGGGTGTGTGGAGTTGCTTAAAGTGAGAAATGGCCACGATCACCAAGAGGTTTCCCAGCACCGTGAGGACCACTGCAGACCCCAGGCACAAGTAGAGGATGGTGCGAATAGCGACGGGGTAGACCGTCCTCACACACGAGCTATTCCCGTAGCAGAACTCCTGCTCCATTGACTTGTGATGCAGCAAGGGAGGGGAGGGGAAGGGAGGGTCTGGGAGAGACAGGGTTATAGTAAATTAGGTCATGCTTTCCACAGCCACATGCAAAGGACCTGAGGAAAAACATACATGAAACATATGACTCATATGCAGAAAAATGTGTCCTAGAACGGTATACAATTTTGATTATGATAGCACTTTTTATATTGATATAAGAGTAGAGTGGACAATAGACTATACACTCTTATGTTGTTAAATGCAGGCCTAAACTTAAGATTGTATAGTTTCCATCCATCCATGGCACTCTTGAACAATAAGTCAATCATGTTGATGAGTCACAATGTAGTACAGCAAAATCTCTACATAGCATTAGTAAACTGCCACTTTTTAGTTTACAGGTTATTTCTGTTTCTATCCATCAATACTGAGCCCATGTAAAATGCATTTTATTAGGAAAAGCTTTCCTAGACTATACCATATACTATAATACAATACAAATAATGCAACATATTTGTTTTTGCCATTGTTCGGCAAAAAATTACTGCTTTGATTAACTGTTAATGATATCTGGCACATTGTATTGCATTCTGTCATGACAACATGCAATTATCAGCCTATTCACACCCAACACATGTGCTTATACAAGATGCTTTATACTCCTCATTCAGAGAGTAAAAAAGTCATGTACACAATGCTTATTCATAAACAATTACAACATGACATGACTACTGAACTGTATTTCTGTTCTGCTAAATTTATCCACTGTTTTAACAGTCCCTGCATGTTTCATTTTGACAAATATTTGAATTGTTTTAGCAGAACATGCATTTATATATACGTCTGAAAGAAATTCAGATACAATAGGGTTATTCATAATACAAAGTTAAATTTGAATTGTAAAAAATAATTATGCTGTCCCTCATAAATAAATGATTGTCCTAAATGTAAATAAAATCAATACATTACCTACTACCTCTCCTATTTAAGAAACTTCACCGAATAGTAAAGCTAGAGACATTATTTAATAAACATTTCCATTATTATAAAGTCAAATATAGAATTAGTAGTATAAAGTGTGATAAGGCCCTCTGTAGGGCTTACCTCAGTCAGCTGGAGAGGTAAACTCAGTGGCTACTAGCAGAGTGTGCTTTATATATGTCGTCATGTCAGGATGACTTCAGGGTCAAAACAGTCAGCCACTGCTCTGACTGGGCCATTTCCCTGGACTCTGTGGCTAAATGCAATAACAATCTCTAAGGAAAGGTTTTTGATGGCAACATGGACAATGTTGAGGGTAAGATATGTTGACAAAGAGAGACATAAGGACCACACTTCTTTGGCGAAGTACTTTCATTCTAAAAATACTTTGTATACATATATTTGTACAGATATTTTTTCTTACTTCCCTCAAGGGAATTTAGTTTGTATATTTTTTACAATATACTGTATATATTAAAAAATCATTGCCCATCAGTATTCTAAGAAATCTAAATGAAAATGTTGTTTGACTGGAAATGTAGGGAAGAGTAAGACACATGTTTTCTGATTCCTGATCTCTGAATAGATTTACTCCTAGATTTTATTTATATTTTTTTGGGTTCAGATCTGCATTCACATTTAGCTATAAACCACTTCCCACTTCCTGTATTTGAAGACAACCACTATCATGGTTTCCACTTTTCTGGAGGTTTCCTAGATTTTATTATTCATCTCTACCTAGAGATAAATAATACCACAATTAATATACATGTTTTGATTGTCTTCTATGGAAGAGGATTAGGGCCACAGACAGTCAGAATTTCTGAGAAAAAAAATCTGAAATCTGACAGAAATGGTGGAATTAGGCTACGCTATGTGTCACTCACAACAGAGCCTTCGACGGAACTGGTTTGTGTTTGGTTTGTTGCTGAAATGGAAGACTTGATTAAGTGTTATTTTGGAATTGGGTTTTATAACAAGGAGATCCTTGGTGAGCTGAACATCAGCTCCCTCATCAAGAAAGCCCAGCAGAGGATGTACTTCCTGAGGCAGCTGAAGAAATTCAACCTGCCCAGGACAATGATGGTGCACTTCTACTCCTCCATCATTGAGTCCATCCTCACCACCTCCATCACCATCTGGTTCGCTGCTGCCACCGCCAAGGACAAGGGCAGACTGCAGCGCGTCATTCGGTCTGCAGAGAAGGTGATTGGCTGCAATCTGCCGTCGCCCCAGGACCTGTACACCTCCAGGACCCTGAGGCGTGCAGGCAAGATTATGGCCGACCCCTCCCACCCCGGTCACACACTCTTTGCGGCACTCCCCTCTGGCAGGAGGCTGCGGTCCATCAGGACCAAAACCTCACGGCACAAGAACAGTTTTTTCCCGTCTGCCACTAGCCTTTTCAACAAGGCCCGGAGACCCCCCTGACACTGACTCTCTCCCTTCCCCCCATCAACGTGGCATCTTCAGATCACCTGCGTTACATTAACACACAGTGTGTACAGTGTGTCCTCATTCAGGACCAATAGTTCAGTATTCCAATTTCATTGTACATTGTATATATATATTTATATTTATAGTTATTTTTACTTACTTACTTTTATCTTATTTTTTTAATTTTTTTAATACTGCTTTCTATTGCACCAATTGCACCATGACAAATTCCTTGTAGGTGCAAACCTACTTGGCAATAAATCGAATTCTGATTCTGATTCTGATTCTTTGCACAGAATCACAATCAGCATACTTCGAGATTTCTGACTTTTTATCCAAGAAATTCTGACTTTTTTTCTCTAAATTTGTAAAAATATTGTCTCTTCATGTGGCCCTAATCCTCTTCTGTAGTTTTCAGTATTACATGATGACATTTTATTCAATATACAAGATGAGTAAACAGATATACATATAATTCCAACCATCACTACATAAGCCTTTTTTTGTATTTTAATCTGTTTATTCATTATTTCTTAAAGGCTTCAACACAAACCAGTGTCACTCTCCAAACAATTTTTTGTCTGACATGTCCAACCGAAAGATGGCACCAGAAATTTTTATTTTGAACACTTTCCTGAACCAACTGTAAAAAAAAAAAAAAGCCGTTGACGGGTTGACGGTGGATCCCCCAGCCAACAGAGTGTGCCGAACAAGGTGATTGGGAGGGAATTGCCGATGAAGGGATTACTAATGTTACAGAGGAAAAACGTGTCCAAAAGGACAGAAACACACCCATGACGATGCCCAGCATTTTGGTGGCTTTCCTCTGGTGCTTGTCCACCTTGGAGGAGCTGGTGCTCTGTAGGCCCATGGAGTGCACTTGTCTCCAGGCCACTATGTAGATCTTCAGGTAGATGCCCATCATGATGACCCCAGGGATGTAGAAGGAGAGAATGGATGAGACAGTGCTGGACACCCTGCTCTGGATCAAAACACACCCCTTCACAGGCCACGTTGTGGCGTGCGTCAAGGCCGAAACATTTACTTGGAGGGCTATTTGTTGAAAGTTACCTTACTCAGCTGAAGAGGTAAACTCAGTGGCTTCTAAGAGGAAGTGCTTTATACATGTGTGTGTTGTGATGACTGACAACATATGACAGACAGACAGACAGACATACTTTATTGATCCCTGAGGGAAATTGCCTTCGTCACAAAACTCCAGGAGAAAAAAGAGGACACTCTACTTATAGTAGAGTGTTAGAAAATATAAATATATAAAGGAAACCTATGTAAAATATAAAACCTATGTAGAAAATTAAACCTATGTAAAAATAAAAATATAAACCTATATACAAATATAAACCTATGTAATAAAATATATATAAAAAAATGTACATAAAGAAAAGATAATATACATAAATATACATACAGCCAGGCATACACTACGAGGTAATAGCATACACAAGGATGTAGCATGTGGATTTTGTAAAACCAGTTGTGCAGAGAGATGACCAGATGACCAGTTATGTACTAAATGACAGTTATGCAGTGAAATGAAATGACCAGTTATGTAGTGATATTACAGTGAAATGAAATGAAATGACAGTCATGTAATAAGAATGGATACCTATTGTGCAGATGACAGTGACAAATTGTAAAGTTTGATGACCACAGGCAGGAATGATTTCCTATGTCGCTCTGTGGTGCATCTAGGTGAGAGGAGTCTTCTGCTGAAGGTACTCCTCCGCTGAGCTAGGGTGGAAAAGAGAGGGTGAGAGGCATTGTCCATGATAGTCCGTAGCCTGGACAGCATCCTCCTATCTGCCACGGTAGTCAGAGTGTCCAATTCCTCACCCACTACATCACCAGCCCTCTTGATGAGTCTATTGAGTCTATTGGTGTCCGCGACCCTCATCCCACTGCCCCAGCATGTGACAGCGAAGAAGATCGCACTGGCAACCACAGACTCGTAGAACATCCTCAGCATTGTCCTGCAGATGTTGAAGGACCTTAGCCTCCTAAGAAAAAATAGTCGGCTTTGGCCCTTCTTATAGATAGCCTCTGTGTTCCTGGTCCAGTCCAACTTGTTGTTGAAGTACACCCCCAGGTACTTGTACTCCTCAACAATGTCGACAGGAACCCCCTGGATGAACACAGGGCCCACCGGTGTTTTGACCCTCCTTAGGTCCACAATGAGCTCCTTTGTCTTGTAGCATTGAGCTGTAGATGGTTCAGCTCACACCAAGAGACAAAGTTGCCCACAACAGTCCTATACTCACCCTCATCACCCCCCTCAATACAGCCAACTACTGCAGAATCATCAGAAAACTTCTGAAGGTGGCAGGACTCAGTGCAATAGCTGAAGTCTGAGGTGTATAGGGTGAAGAGGAAGGGAGAAAGGACCGTCCCCTGAGGGGCCCCGGTGTTGCTAACCACCCTGTCAGATACACAGTTCTGTAGGCGTACAAACTGTGGTCTGCCCATCAGGTAGTCAACAATCCAGGACACCAAGGGGGCATCAACCTGCATCGCCGCCATCTTCTCACCTAGGAGACCAGGCCGTAAGGTGTTGAAAGCACTGGAGAAGTCAAAGAACATGACTCTCACAGTGCTCGCCGGCTTGTCTAGATGCGAGTAGGCTTTGTTCAGCAGGTAGATGATGCAGTCCTCGACTCCCAGGCGGGGCTGGTAGGCGAACTGCAGCTGGTCCGAGAAGGGTCTGACCATAGGCCTGAGCTGCTCCAAGACAAGCCTCTCCATGGTCTTCATAATATGTGACGTCAGAGCCACCGGTCTGTAGTCCTTAGGGCTGCTGGGGCGCAGCGTCTTTGGGACAGGAACGAGGCAGGACGTCTTCCACATCAGAGGGACCTTCTGGAGGTGCAGGCTCAAGTTGAAGACATGATTAAGAACTCCACACAGCTGGGGGGCACAGGCTTTAAGTATCCTGGGGAACACAGCATCAGGGCCCGCCGCTTTGTTGGAGTGGAGTCTAATCAGTTGTCTTCTCACCAGTTCAGGCGTGAAGGACACTGTAGAGGTGTCAGTGGGGGGAGGGATAGGGTCCTCAGGTAGTGGAGGACAGTATGCAGAGCAGGGGGGAGGGGTGGGGCAGGGTGTAGGTGTGAAGTGTCCGGTAGTGAATAGAGCTGGTGAGAGGCAGGAGGGTGATCTATAAGGAGGGGGAGAAGGAGAAGGAGGAGGAGGGGGAGGCGGAGTGGCACTGGTTGTTGGGCTGCCAGCAGCAGTAGCAGCAGGGTCATGTGGGCGAGGGGCAGGGGCCACAGTATCAAACCTATTGAAAAAAAGGTTAAATTCATTGGCCATAGCCACTCCACCCTCCAGTCTCACGCTACCAGTCTTCTGGAAGCCCGTGATGGTTTTCATACCACTCCACACATCCCTTGTGTTGTTTTGCTGGAGCTTCTTCTCCAGCTTCCTCCTGTATCTATCCTTTTCCTCCTTAATTCTAACCTTGAGTACCCCCTGTACTCTCCTCAGCTCGGCCTGGTTGCCCTCTCTGAATGCCCTTTTCTTAGCGTTCAGTATGGCTTTGATGTCCTTGGTGATCCAAGGTTTGTTATTTGCGTAACAGGTGACTGTCAACGCAGGGACATAGCAGTCCACACAGAAGTTAATATAGTCCGTGATGCACTCAGTGAGCCCATCAATGTCCTCCCCGTGAGGCTCACAGAGTGCAGGCCAGTCCGTCACCTCAAAACAGTACTGCAGTGCCTCATAGGATTCCTCTGACCACTTCCTCACAGTCCTTGTGGTCACAGGCTTCCTCTTCACCAGAGGCACATAGCAGGGTTTGAGGTGAACCAGGTTGTGATCCGACCTGCCCAGAGGGGGGAGAGAAGATGAGATGTATGCCTCCTTAATGTTGGCATACATCAGGTCCAGGGTCCTCACCCCTCTGGTAGGACAGCTCACATACTGCTTAAAAGTCGGTAGAACTCTATCCATGGTGACGTGGTTAAAGTCTCCCGACATGATGATGAGGGCACTGGGGTGTTTGGTCTGCAGTTTTGAGATGGTGGTGTATATTGTACCGCAGGCAGCTGATGGGTTAGCAGTGGGAGGGATGTACACCATGATGATGATGACATGCGGGATCTCCCTAGGGAGGTGATATGGACGAAGTCCAACGGCCAACACTTCGGCATCAGGGCCACAGAGCTGTTCTTTAATACAGATGTGACCGGGATTGCACCAGCTGATATTAACTAGGACGGCGAGCCCCCCCCCCCTTCCGCTTACCGCTCTTGGTACAGTCCCGATCCGCCCGAACAGTGTGGAAGCCATCGACAGATACAATCGGGTCCGTAATATCCATGTGCAACCATGTCTCCGTGAAACACATTAAACTACATTCCCGGTAAACTGCGTGGCTCCGCGTTAGCGCCGTCAGCTCGTCCATTTTGTTATAAAGGGATTGAACATTCCCCATAACACTAGAGGGGAGACACGGCTTGATGTTGAGGTGTATCCATTTGGTTCCCTTTCAAAACATTGCTGCCAGACAGTAGAGAGCCCAACTCCCCTCTCCTCTAACTTTACCCAACTGACGCCTCATCACCACGGTCACCACATTCTTCTTTTTATCAGACTTTTAAACCCATCTGAAAATTCAAACATGGGATTTGACAAACAAGCCATTGGTCTGTGTGACCCGTACCTACTGGTTGATTGTTAACATCCACCGGGGCTTAGCTAGTGGCTGACTAGCTTTCAATTTTTCTTTCAATTCTTTATTGTAAAAGAGCCAGTGAACCCATATCTGTTGTTAATTATAGCTTTAAATGTGGTTATATGTCTTATATGATCATGAATATTTTCATTCATTACTAAATATAGATTGTATTTTAGAGAAATCAGGTGTCAAATTCAGTTTTTGCCAGTCTCTGCAAAACACTCAGTTTAGCTCCCAACACAGTTCCAAAGTTGAACTCTGAAAATTCCACTCTGCTTCCAACGTAGAGTGGAAACTTTGTCATCTTTTCATGACGTCAAAGTGCCTGCTGGTATACTCTTCGAAATCACAACCAAGGGACACAGGCGGCGAGGTGTGTGTGGATGTGTGGAACTCTGTCTGGGCAGCGGTTGACTGTGGTATTTGAGAGAGGGTTAAGCTTCCCGGACACTTTAGTATAACGCCACAGTTTGTTTGAATGTGCGGATGTGTGGAGGTGATTCTGGGCAGCGGTTTATTTTGATGTCCATGTCTGAGTGAGGGTTAACCTTCTGTCACACTAGGCTCGAGCTGAAACAGTGAGTTCACTTACATTTCAAGTGTCATCTTTTTTCAGAATGAACTAGCATCACCACACAGTTGAGTTATGAGTGACCGTGCTTGTTCCTATCCAAGGCTCAAGACTAACAGTGCCACCAACGTTTTGATGTCTTGGCCATTGTGTCGCTTTGTCGTGTAGCATCCATCTGTGTACATTCAGTTGAAAATATAGAAAGAAAAGATTGTAAATGGCTTTTATTGCATGGGTGTTTTCTTGTTTTTTACTGCCATCTCTTACCACATGAACCAAATCTTTGTTATCCTCTTTTTATGACAAATTAGTGACAAAACTCCCAAAGTACATGTTGCATGGTCCACAGTACATACATGTTTATTACAGTGGCCCTTTAAGCAGTTAATTAAAATAAACTTCTGACTTTCAGAGCTAGAGATGAATAATACCACTAGGATAAATAATAACACAATTAATATAAATGTTGTGAATGTTTTCAGTATTCCATGATGAAAAATGAATAGAAATTTACATGATGAATAAACAGATACATTGAGGAAAACATATATACATTATTTGAAATTACAACCATCAGTATATAAGCCTTTCTTTATATTTGAATCTTTTCATTCATTTCTTCTTGGAGGCTACAACATGAAACCAGTGTCACTCTCCAAACAGTTTTGTGTCTGACATGTCTGACCGAAATATAGCACCGGAAATTATTATTTGGAACGCCTTCCTGAACCAACTGTAAAAAAAGCCGTACACAAACGGGTTGACGGTGGAATTCAGATACCCCAGCCACGCAAGTGTGCCGAACAAGGCGATTGGGATGGAATTGCCGATGAAGGGGTTAATGATGTTACAGAGGAAAAATGGTGTCCAGAAGGACAGAAACACACCCATGATGATGGCCAGCGTTTTGGTGGCTTTCCTCTGGTGCTTGTCCACCTTGGAGGAGCTGGTGTTCTGTAGGCCCATGGAGCGCACTTGTCTCTGGGCCACCATGTAGATCTTCAGGTAGATGCCCACCATGATGACCCCGGGGATGTAGAAGGAGAGAATGGATGAGACAGTGCTGGACACCACAGTCTGAAAGAAAATACACCCTCCCTCACAGGCCACGTTGTTATAGTAGAACTCCTCCATTCCTAATATATTCAGCTTGAGGAAGATCATCCCAAAGCCTACCACAGCAGAGACACACCAAATGACCAGGATCATGACGAGTGCCGTGTGAACCGTTATCTTACGGGGGTAGAGCAGAGGGTGGCACACGGCATAATAGCGATCGATGGATATAAAGGACAGGTTCACGATGGACGCTGTGCACAACAAGACAGCGGAGCTGAAGGAGAGCTTGCACAACATATCGCCAAAGTACCAGCAGGTCTCGACAGAATTAACCATGTCGGGGAACATGACCAGCACTCCCAGGAGGAGGTCAGACACGGCAAGGGAGAGGATCAGGTAGTTGGTGGGCGTGTGGAGTTGTTTAAAGTGAGCAATGGCCACGATCACCAAGAGGTTACCCAGGAACGTGAGGACCACCGCTGACCCCAGGCACAAGTAGAGGATGGTGCGAATGGCGACGGGGTAGACCGTCTTCACACACGAGCCATTCCCGTAGCAGAACTCCTGCTCCATCGACCTGCGAGAGGGGGGTAAGGGTGGGGGATAGACAGGGTTTTAGTCAATTCGGTCATGCTTTCCACACTCAGGACCTGAGGAAACACTCGGGATCTGAGGAAAACAACATACATGAAATAAACATGTAAATTATATGTAAATCATATGCAGAAACTTCACGTGTCATATAACTGATATACAATTCTAATCATGATTGTGCATTTGATATCGATATCATGTGAGTTGTCATTTAATCTGCCATCATAATCAAAAGAGGATTTGACAGCTTTGCCAGGGTGGACAATAGACTATACATTTGTATGTTGTTAAATACAGGCCTCATCATGACTCATCATGTTGATGAGTCACCATGTGGTACAGCAGGATCTCCTCATAGCCAGATCCTACATTCCGTGATGCATTAGTATCAGTATTAAAACTGTCAGTTCTTATCTCAAGGTTAGTTCTGTTTCTATTCATACATACAGAGCTCATGTAAGTACTTTCGTTGGAAAAGCTTTCCTAGACCTATACCATATTCTATTACAAATAAGACAACATTTTAGTTTTTGCCTATTCACACCCAATATGATGTTACACAAGATGCTAAATACTCCTCAGAAAGTAAAAAAAGGTCAGGACAATCCTTATTCCTAAACAATTACAATATGACTACTGAAGTGTATTCCTGTTCTGCTAAACTTATCCACTGTTTTAACAGTCCCTGCATGTTTAATTTTGACAAATGTTTGAATTGTTTTAGCAGAACATGTGTTGAAATATACTTCTGAAAAGAATTCTGAAATAAATGGGTTATTTATCATTCAAAAGTTATTTGAATTGTTAGAAATAATTATGCTGTCACACACACAAATAAAATCAATTACTTACTTTCTACCCCTCCTATTTAAAGTACATCACCAAATAGTAATGCGAGAAATGTTATTTAATAACCATTTCCATTATTCTTAAGTATGAAATATAAACTTGGTAATATTTGGAATTAAGCCATCTGTAGACCTTACCTCAGTCAGCTGGAGAGGTAAACTCAGTGGCTACTAGCAGAGTGTGCTTTATATACTTTGTCATGTCAGGATGACTTCAGGGTCAAAACAGTCAGCCACTGCTCTGACTGGGCCATTTCCCTGGACTCTGTGGCCAGATGCAATAACAATCTCTAAGGAAAGGTTTTTGATGGCAACATGGACAATTTTGAGGGTAAGATATGTTGACAAAGAGAGACATAAGGACCACAGTTCTTTGGTTACTTTACTTTCATTCTATACATACATTTGTACAGATATTTCTTTTACTTTCCTCAAGGGAAATTGTTTTGTATATTTTTTACTATATGAAAAAAAACATGATTATCTCTATTCTCAGAAATCTAAGTGAAAATGTTGTTTAACTGGAAATGTAGGGAAGAGTAAGACACATGTTTTCTGATCTCCAATAGATTTACTTGTAGATTTTGTCAGTTCAGATCTTTTTAAATTTTTTTTTTTAATTCTGGGACCATTTGTCATTCCCATGTTTTTTAGACATGGGAACGAAAGTCGTTTTGCATTTGACCCATCCTATTGTACATAGGAGCTGCTATAACCAGTGGAGCAAGTGGAGCAAGTTGGGGTTCAGGGTTCAGTGTCTTGCTCAAGGACACTTCGACATGCAGACAGTTTTGGAAGTGGGGATCAAGAGGATTGAACCGCCGACCCTATGGTTAGTGGACGACCCGCTCTGTCCACCCGCTCAACCCACTGAGCTACTGCCCTGCATTCACATTTAGCTATAAACCACTTCCCACTTCCTGTATTTGAAGACAACCACTATCATGGTTTCCACTTTTCTTGAGGTTTCCAAGACTTACATTTTATTATTAATCTCTACCTAGAGATAAATAATACGACAATTAATATAAATGTTTTGATTGTTTTCCGCAGAAGAGGATTAGGGCCACATGAAGAGAAAATTTGAGGATCTAAGGCTTTGAGGGTCTGCCTCAAAGGGGGATCGGTGGTCTTCCAAGAAACAATAGTTTCTTGGAAGACCACCGATCCCCTCTGAACAGCTTGAAGGTGCAGCCAATGATACCCCTGCATCTGGCCATTTCCCCTCAGTTCCTCCTACATGAAGGCTATGTCGGTATTTCGCCTCCTGAAAAGACAAAGTTAGCAACAACGCCCTTCAAAGTACAGATAGAAATCACAGTACTGTGATTCTGCACAAAGACACCAAGGATCTCCTTGTTATTAAACCCAATTCTGAAGAAACACTTAATTAATTCTTCCATTTCAGCAGCAAACGAAACACGAACCAGTTCTGTTGAAGGCTCTGTTGGGAGTTGTCCTGTAATAGGGACTCTACGTGTTGTTGCTACACGGACGGGTTAGGGTGAAACACTTTGTGTCTATATGTTGTGTGTTTGTCTGAATTAAACAATGTTCCGGACAATGTGCGTCTGGTCAATCATCAACCATAGCCATTAACAAACACAACATGATGTCAGAAGAGGCATTAAGAACAGAAGTATAAAAAGCTAAATGAAACAGTGAAGACGTCCTAAACCTGAAAGAAAACTGAGAATGGGGAGAAAGACGAAATGGGCGAAGAAGCACTGGTAGCAGCGCCACAGTTAGCCCCCCCAGGCAAGTTCGACTTCACCAATGCTAACGAATGGCCGCCGAGATGGTTGAAATGTTTTGAATGCTAGAGGATAGCGTCAGGTCTGGACAAGCAGTCACAAGAGTTTCAAGTAAATGCCTTCATGGATGCGGTTGGAGACGACGCCGAGGACATCTTGAACGTACTGCCTCTGACAGATGCAAAGAAAAAGTCGTACACGGAGGTGGCGGCAGCCTTCACCGCACACTGCGTCAGCAAACGAAACGTCATATATGAAAGAGCATGCTTCAACAGACGGAATCAAGAGCCGGGTGAGAGTGTGGACTCTTTTATAACTGCAGTGCACGCACTAGCAGAGCACTGATAATTTGGCGCTTTGAGAGAACAGCTGATAAGAGACCGGATACTGGTGGGCATAAGAGGGGCAAGAGCTCCAGTGAAATACATGTTCACACAAGAAGAAAAAGAGAATGAGGCAGAGTGTTTGTGGATGCAATTGTTCAAAGCCTTCCTGCCACAGAAGCCAGGCTGAATCTTAATTTAGAGACAGCAATTAACCTAATCCCCAACCTGCATGTTTTTGGTCTGTGTAGGGAGAACATGCAAACTCCACACAGAAAGGTCCCGGGCCCCAGGTGGATTCGAACCCAGAACCCTCTTGCTGTGAGGCGACAGTGCTAACCACTGCACCACCGTGCCGCCCCAGTGCCCATCAGTAAAATATAAATAGCTTCAAGTTGAATGGAAATACAAGGTATTGTAATGTATTGGGGGAGTGTTTCCCAGAATGCGTTGCGACATTCTGGCATTCTGTGTCATTACATGTTATTGCTATTAGATAGGGTTTGGAGGCAATTGTTCAGGACATGTTGGGTTCCTTTCATTCACGGTTTCATTACGTTCACTGTGTTGACTGTTGTTTTTTGGATGAGTCAGGGAGGCACCATTGCTCAACTGACTGTGGTGTCTTGTGAGTCCCCTACCACTCTGCTCATAACTGTGTTAAGTCTGCTTGTGACCGCGTCATAATAAAGCAACTTGTAAAACTAGTTAATCTCTCTGCGCCATGCTTGCCATAGCTCGCCACAAGTATGTTCAGAAATATGCTTTCTGATCTCCAGATGATTATCTCAGATTTGAGTGATGTTTTTCAGTGAATTTTGCCATAAACCATAATAATAATATAATCCCTAACCCTAATAATAATAATAATAATAATAATAATAATAATAATAATAATAATAATACATTTAATTTGTAATGCACTTTATATTTTGACAATCTCAAAGTGCTACAGAGTAAAATTGGCAAACATTTAAAATAAAATAACAATTAGGAAAAAGCTTTTTTAAAAAGATGCATTTTAAGGTTTTGTTAAAAAACATCTGTGGACTGTAGGGCCCTCAGATGGTCATGGAGGGCGTTCCACAGTCTCAGGGCTACAGAGGAAAAAGCCCGGTCGCCCATGCGGTGGAGTTTGGTTCTGGGGTTTGGAGAGTGTGTGTTGTTGCAGAACGGAGGGTGCGTGAGGAGGTTTGGGGGGTGAGGAGTTCCTGTGTGTAAAGGGGGGCGTGACCATAGATGCACTGGCGGGTGAGTAGGGAGACCTTGTATTTAATTCTGAAAGGGACAGGGAGCCAGTGGAGGGATTTCAGGGTGGGGGTGATGTGATCATGTTTGCGCGCCCTCATCATTTCAAGTAATTAAACCATTTCAAGTAATTGAAGACAACCATTATTAATGGTTTCTGGAGATGTCTGGAGTTAAAGAGAGGGGACTTAATTGAATCATGCCATAGAATTGACTTCATTAACAGTTACATGCAGTTACTATTGCTTGTGAAAGTTTCTCAATAAGAATCATGTATATTCAGTGTCCCTATGAAGACCCTTGGTAACTGCTACTGGTGTGTCTTCCCATGATCATGCTCCATTCAAGTGTCTTACAATCTATTATTTTTCATCACACACACACGATTGTCAGGCATTATAGTCTATAACTTGATGATCAGTTGTAAGTCTATGAATGTTCTCATTCATCCAGGTCATGTTTAATCCGGCCAACAATTAAATCGAATGCAACTGGACTTAGATTTGTCTGTGAAGACGTTTCGCCTCTTATCCAAGCGGCTTCATCAGTTCGTAACGCATCAGTCTGACTAGTCCGCACTAGTCAGACAGACAGTGGAGTTAGACCCAGGTATTTAACCTCAGTGGAAGTGTCCAACCACCAATCTCCTAAAACAATAGATCATTAGTGTAGCTTCACCTGACCATCGTTTGGGCCCTGTGAGTCATCTTGGTGGATGATGGTCATTAGGGGTGGGTGGGGCCACTGGAGAACGACAGTCGTTAGGTATGATGTGCAGTTACCAGTGAACGACAGTCGTGTTCGTTAGAGCCACTTGAGGTTTGTTTTGGGCAGCCTTTGTTGTTCACCCTCCTGGGAATGGCTGAAAGTGCAGCATTGTAGATGGGGGATAACTGATGTCTCAGACCCCCTCCCCTGTTGAGAGATGGCTTTTCCACTTTGACATAGATGGCTTCTTTTACCCCTCTTTCAAACCATCTGTCCTCTCTGTCCAGGATTTTGACATTGCTGTCCTCAAAGGAGTGAGCCTTTTCCTTTAGGTGTAAATAGACAGCTGATACTGGACCTGAGGAGTTTTCCTGAGGATCAGTTGTAGTTAATTTTGTTTTATTTACTTTAATGTTTGTGACATTCCTGGGCAAGATATCACATCACTAAATCGATAAGATTAAATCTTGTGCAGGATGTATTTAAAAAAAAAATCTGATCAAATTCTAACCTTTAATATATATTTATGAGACATATTCTACAATGGCCTCATTACTGTGAAGAACAATGTATTGGATGTATTGTATTATATAGATATATTGTGCCTCTTCTATTTTCTATTCAGTTTCTTTATACTGTTAATCCATAATGGGCCATTTTACTGCACCTTTCAGCGCTTTTTATACATATGAACAAACATTTGTTTCATTTTTTTTTCACCGTCCCAAAGTCACACTTTGTGAGAAAACACACAAAGTACACACACATTGCATGAAGCACAGCACATACAATGTAAATTACAGTGGCCCATTTAGTAGACAATAACAAAACAATGTGCACTGACTGAGAGCCAGAGATCAACAGCACAGCTGGGATGAATAATAACACAACAATTTTTTATGGGTTATTTTTGGTTTCATGAAAATCAAAATAGCAATTTAAAATATTTATACATATTTTAATGGTTTAATATATAATAATTTACACCCATCAGTAGATGAGCCTTTCCTCTATGGCAACACATCTTCCGGGAGGCTATGCATGAAACCACAGTCACTCTGCAAACAGTTTTGTGTCCGACATGTTCGACCAAAAGATGCTACCGGAAATGATAATTTGAAACGCCTTCCTGAACCAACTGTAAAAGAAGGCGTACACCAACGGGTTAACGGTGGAATTAAAATACCCCAACCACACAAAGGTTTCAAACAATGTGGGCGGAATGGAGTATCCGATGATGGGGTCAATGATGTAGCAGATGAAAAATGGAGTCCAGAGTGACAGAAACACGCCCATGATGATGGCCAGTGTTTTAGTGGCTTTCCTCTGGTGCTTGTCCATCTTGGAGGAGCTGGTGTTCTGTTGGCCCATGGAGCGCACTTGTCTCTGGGCCACCATGTAGATCTTCAGATAGATGCCGAGCATGATGACCCCGGGGATGTAGAAGGAGATAATGGCCGAGACGGCGCTGGACACCGCACTCTGAAACAAAACGCACCCTCCCTCACACGCCACATTGTTATAGTAGAACTCCTCGATTCCTAATATATTCAGATTGAGGAAGATCATTCCGAATCCGACCACGGCCGAGACACACCATGTGACCAGGATCATGACGAGTGCTGTGTGAACCGTGATCTTACGGGGGTAGAGCAGAGGATGGCACACGGCATAATAGCGGTCGATGGATATAAAGGACAGGTTCAAGATGGACGCGGTGCACAGCAAGACATCAGAGCTGTTGAAAAGCTTGCATAACATCTCGCCAAAGTACCAGCAGGTCTCAATGGAGCGAATCATGCCGGGGAACATGACCAGGATGCCTAGGAGGAGGTCGGTTATGGCCAGGGAGAGGGTCAGGTAGTTGGTGGGTGTGTGGAGTTGCTTAAAGTGAGAAATGGCCACGATCACCAAGAGGTTTCCCAGCACCGTGAGGACCACTGCAGACCCCAGGCACAAGTAGAGGATGGTGCGGACAGCGACAGGGTAGACCGTCCTCACACACGAGCCATTCCCGTAGCAGAACTCCGGCTCCATTGGCCTGCGGGGGTGGGGGGGTGGGGGGGGGGGGGGGGAATTCACATGTTTCGCATAGATGAAACATGTGAATTATGTGCAGAAACATTGCGTGTCATACAATTGGTATACAACTCTGATCATATTTAATATTACCAATAATATACATTTGTTTAGCACAATATTTTTTTCAAATATACTTCAGAATGTTTTGGGGGTAATATAATAGGTCTAATCATATTGCAAAGATAATTTAAATATACATAAAAACTAAAAAGCAAACTGTTTTCACATACATAATAGCAATACAATACACCTGCCATATTTAGGGAACATCACAACATATTTAGTAAAGATAGGCACATTATGTAATAACCATTTCCATTACTCTTTGGTATCGAATATATACTTGTAGTTTAAGTAATTTAAAGGGTGATGAAGCTCTATCAGGGGCTTACCTCAGTCAGCTGAAGATGTAAACTCAGTGGCTACTGGCAGGATGTGCTTTATATAAAGTGTCATGTCAAGATGTCTTCAGGGTCAAAACAGTCAGCCTGACTGGGCCATTTCCCTGGACTCTGTGGCCAGAGGGAATACCAATCTCAATGGAAAGGCCCCTGATTTGCATCATGAACAATGTTGAGAGAAAGGTATATTGAGAAAGAGAGAATAAGGACCACACTTTTTGGTGCAGACTTTTCATTCTAAAAATACTTTGTATACTTACATTTGTACAGATATATATATTTTTTTTTACAGATATTTTTTTTACTTCCCTCAAGGGACTGAGGAGCCACATCGGTGCCACACCTGAACTCCACAGGTCGGTCATGAGAAAAATCGAGGTACCCTCTTTTAGATGCCGCTCTACGTGTTCATGCACCACAGTGTGCAGGCCTGGGATGCCTTTTTCAGCGATGTAATGACGGGATGGCATGCCATAGCGCGGCTCCAAATAGTTGATTAGATGACAAAAAGCAGAGTTTTCCACGAGTGAGACGGGCTGGTTATCCTCAGCAATGCAGTCAACAATCAGCTCAGGGATTTTCCTTAACCTCTCGGAGTCTCACGGAAGTCTTTTCTTTTCAAACTGTCCTGCAGTTTTTGTTGCTGGAGTCCACCCATCGCAGATGATTTCGCTTGACAGTAAGCGGCGTGTACCGCGGGGTGGTGATTTTTAAGGTGTCTGATCAGGTTTGTGGTGTTGTAAGAGGACCTGTTACCACCACCTCATGGAACCTCCATATTACAGTCATTGCACGTTGTAGTCGGCGACTGAGCTGTAGGTATTTAAAAATGCTGCCAAACTGCAGACATTTTAACTAGCTAGTATCAACGTTACCGACGCGTGTCCACTCCACTTTTCCAACTCCCTGATGGCGGCTGATGCATGAGGACAACAACGGCATACAAACGTAACAATGGAATTGTGGGATTTATTGAATATGGATCGGCCATGATATTGAATTAGATCGGCCGATCCCGATTGACCTTAAAAACCCTGTATCAGGCCCGATCCGATCCAGGGATCGGGATCAGGACATCCCTACACACTAGCCAGCTAAGTGCATCGCTAAAGAGACTCATACTGCTGTACGAGTTTTGTACATGGTTGAACTGCGCGGGTAAACTGAGTCTCCAAACTTCATGGTGGAGAGTATTTGAAGCCTGTCATTTCTCCCAGACTGCCACTTTGTGTTGCTACAACGGTAGTGAAGCGGTCCTTTGTTTGTTGAACCTAAGCCTAAGGGATTTAGTTTATTTGCTGGCTAGGACTGGGGTGGGTGATTGTATGTGTGTGGGCCCATTACTGTCCTTTATGTTACTATGTCATGCATACAGTTGTGTGGGTTAAGTTAAGGTATTTCATATATTTCAGTTAATACTGAAAGGTATTTAGTTGAAGGTGGAGGTATCTGTTTTTACCTCCACCTTCAACCACCTTCACCTAAACCCTGCATAACATTCATCCTCTACTCTGATGGAAAATAAACCCACAGGCCATTTTCTGCAAGTCATTCTGTGTGAGCACATTTACCACGTGCAAGTTATCTGATTTATGTACTTGTTTTTCTCTACCATTCGATGCATGATTTATATACTTGTTTTTGTCTTTTGTGTGAACACCTGGGTGCGGCCAAAGTGGTAAGCCTTTGTATTGGCTGATACTCCCCAATTCCATTAGGAACGTGAAAACGTTGCCAGTGACGGTTGCCAGCGACATGGGCCTCGACCCCGTGCCCTGGGCTACAGAAGAACTAAAGGCCTTGGGAACGAGCAGCGACTCTGTGTTCGTCTGATAGAATGGGATAGGCAGAAATTGGTGTCTATCTCTATCTTAAGTCGTATTTCAGTATCGCTTTTGGGTCATCTGTACCCTCTGAGTTGTTTACCTTACCCTATAAAAGGCGCCTGCCGACAATACTTGCCGTGCACTTCAAACTGTGCCTGTTCACTTGTTAACAACTGAACATTAAAATATTGATCTTTTGGGTTAATCTAACACCATGGTTGATTTCCTTCAGCGCTTATCGCTTATCATCGCCCGTGCCGGTGCACTGGCGATGACCACCTCGGGATAATATCTGTTACGAGAGCTTTTACTACCGCTGCGGCCTCTCCTCGCTTCGTGGGGAACGCCTCGACCCAGTGGGAGAACCGACACACTATAACGAGCAGGTAACGATACCCCTGAGTTTGTTGGTCCCTCCCCATGTCGGTGTAGTCTATACACAGTTCCTGGAAGGGGAGGTGGGGAATGGGGAACTGGCCGTGGTCGTCTTCTGGGAGTGGTTGGTAGGGCTCCGGGCTCTCCGCTCCCGCTTCCGCCCTGGCGTGGGATGCCACATGAGGCATTGGTCCGCGTGTGGGGGGCTGTGTCAGGAACTGCTGGGGTTGGGGAGGGCCCACCAGGAGGGCCCACCCGTCGGGACTTATGTCTGCCCGGCCCCTGGCTGCGGGTCTTGGCGGTGAGTACTGGCCCCAGGCCCGTGAGGGGTCCACCGTGAGGTCTCCGTCGTCGTGGGGGAGCATTGCGTGGGGGTGAGGCCTCTTTTTCGAATGCCAGGGGTGAGGCCAGGTCTACTGTGAGTGCGCTACGTCCCAGGATAAGTCTGACCTGTACCGGGGCCTTCCATTTCCCGATGTGCCTGCTCCGTCTTCTTTTTTTGACACGCTCCTTTCTTCTTGGCCAGAGGGAGGGTCATCCTCCTCTGGCTCTCGTTCTTCTTCTGGGTCCTCCTCTGCCCATCCTCTTTCTGCTCCCTGTTCCAGCCCGTTCCCTGATTCCTTCCATCTTCGGCGAGCCCCGGGGCCCCACTGGGCCGGGATCGTTGCCCACAGGCTGGTGGCCCCTTTGAGTTGGGCGCTGGTCCAAGGGTCATCAGGCGGCACCCACATGGAGTTTTGCCTAGAGGTGACAGCAGGGGGGCGGGGGGAACCTATGTCGGGGACTGGGGCACCCACCACCAGGCGTTCGGTTCTGGTGAGTTGGTCCGTAGGTAACTAGGTCCGGGTGCGAGGGGCTCGCATGCTGAATCACTAGTGTAGGGGCTTGTATGGGCAGAGTGGTAGCCATCAGGGGTGATGGCCAGGGCTGGGTTTGCTCCTGGTCGGACGTTCCACATGGAGGCCGCAGTCGTAGACATCACAGTAGCCTGGGGTGGGACCATCTCCCAGGGCCTGGCCTGGGAAGGGCGGCCGGTAGGTGCTACCTACCTGTTCCGCCATTTTAAGATAAGATATTCCTTTATAAGATAAGATATTCCTGCCCTTTGCAGTGCAGGGCGGAGCCTCCAGAGATGGTGCGAGAAGGCGGCCGATTCGAGGACGGGGTACATCGGGACATACGAGGGAGGTTTGGGTTCCGGTCGGTCCCTGGTTCCCTTTAAGGGGCGCTGCCTTCTCCTGGGCTGGGCAGGGTGGATAGATACCCCCCGCACAACCGTAGGGCTTGCTCCACCCGTGCTAGACCACCTCCCCTGTTTTTGTTGGGCCAGCTGCTCCTGCTCGCTCGTCAGATTCTTTTGCAGTGCCAGGAGGGCCACCCGGCCCCACAGCCCCTTTTTAACCACGATCGTCTGTTTTTTCTTGTTTTTTTTTGTGCCAAGGCCGCTGGTTATTTTCTTTACGCGTTTTCCGGTTTTACTATGCCGCCATCACGGTCTTGACTATGCCGCCATCACAGACTTGACTATGCCGCCATCATGGTCTTGACCATATGCCGCCATCACAGACTTGACTATGCCGCCATCATGGTCTTGACCATATGCCGCCATCACAGACTTTTTACTGTATTTGGGTATGCATTAGGACACGATACATTTGATACGACCTTGTGTACAAACGACAGGATCTTTCACCTACCAACCGTATCTCCTCTCTACAATGACTGGGCTTAGTCCAAGTTAAACTCCGCATTAGCAGAATTGTCCTATGCAGGTTTGATGTAACAGGTCCTGCTTACCTTGTTTGAGTTGGTTGGCGCCGAGGAGACACGGAGGCGTGATATCGGGCCCAGCCGCCCTTTGTCGTTTCGGCCTTCGATTAAATCACGTCGGGGTCACCATTTGTTGTTAAATAAGAAGGCTCAGAACAATCTTTACTTACGAAGTCCGAAGGAATTAAATGAGATTTGACCACGAAATGAGTCTGAGAATTTATTACATTTTACACATATAAGGCACCCGATTTATTGTCCCAATGTACCCGATGTGAATTCCCCCATCGCGCTGTTTCCCCTAGAGCTTTGTGTCGATGCACGCCGCTCCGTGAGAATGCCGAGGAATGCATACCAATGTCTCTTGTTTGCCCCTCTTGTCTTGAGATTCCCGCCCTTGGTGGTTCCTTGCTCTGGTATCGGGTTTCAACCGAGTGTTGCCGGGGCGAGGGCGGCATCATGCCCCACGAATGAGCCCTTGAGCCACTTAGTTTATTAACTTAAATCGGCACCACCTGTTTGTCGTGTTGGGGAAGGGGTCAATTTTTCACAACAACACACACACACACCATTATATTCTGCAACATGTTGATACATCTTAGTTCATGAGTTTGTTGTGCTATTTATATATTCATTTTTATTTTTATATATTCATTTTTATTTGTGTGACATATTTCTGAGCAAGACAGCACATCGGAAGAAAATTAACAGATTACATGTTGTGAGGGATACTTTTTTAGATATGATTTGTTATCAGTTACATTTATTTCGGAGACATATGGCACAAACGTGTTATCCTGAAGAACGATTTTGGATGTATTGTGCCTCTACTATTTTGTATTCTATTCTCTTATTCTGTTCTTCGAGGGTGGGCCTTTTCAAAATGTCTGCACCTTTGTGTCCTTGCAGTGCTTTTGCTGCATCTTAAATGACATTTGGCTTGATTAACAATTATGCGGGACCATACTATAGTCACACTTTGTGATAAAACATACATTGCTTGGTCCAAGGCACACATTTAAAAATACAGTGGCTCTTTTTCTAGTCGATAAAATAAACAATTTATAATAATTATGTAATTGATAGTTAATACCACTGGGGTGAATACCACAATATATATCAATATTTAGTCATTGGTGATTCAGGGTTTGTGAAACATATTACAATTTCAATGATGAATAGACAGATAAGATAGATAATGTAAATGAATTTCCAACCATCAGTTCAAAAGCCTTTCTTTTCATGGCCCCACATCTTCTTGGAGGCTTCAACATGAAACTAATGTCATTCTCCAAACAGCTTTGTGTCAGACATGTCCGACCGAAAGATGGCACCGGAAATTATGATTTGAAACGCCTTCCTGAACCAACTGTAAAATAAGCCATACACCAAGGGGTTGATGGTGGAATTCAGATACCCCAGCCACACAAAGGTTTCGAACAAGGGGGGTGGTACAGAGTAACCGATGAAGGGGTCAATGATGTTACAGATGAAAAACGGAGTCCAAAAGGACAGAAACACGCCCATGATGATGGCCAGCGTTTTGGTGGCTTTCCTCTGGTGCTTGTCCACCTTGGAGGAGCTGGTCTTATGTTGGCCTATGATGTGCACTTGTCTCTGGGCCACCATGTAGATCTTCAGGTAGATGCCTAGCATGATGACCCCGGGGATGTAGAAGGAGAGAATGGATGAGACAGTGCTGGACATCGCACTCTGAAACAAAATGCACCCTCCTTCACACGCCACGTTATTATAGTAGATCTCCTCGATTCCTAATATATTCAGCTTGAGGAAGATCATTCCGAAGCCAACCATGGCCGAGACACACCATGTGACCAGGATCATGACGAGTGCTGTGTGACCCGTGATCTTACGGGGGTAGAGCAGAGGGTGGCACACGGCATAATAGCGGTCGATGGATATAAAGGACAGGTTCAAGATGGATGCGGTGCACAGCAAGACATCAGAGCTGTTGAAAAGCTTGCAGAACATCTCCCCAAAGTACCAGCAGGTCTCGATGGAGCGAATCATGCCAGGGAACATGACCAGCACCCCCAGGAGGAGGTCAGACACGGCAAGGGAGAGGGTCAGGTAGTTGGTGGGTGTGTGGAGTTGCTTGAAGTGAGCAACGGCCACGATCACCAAGAGGTTTCCCAGCACTGTGAGGACCACCGCAGACCCCAGACACAAGTAGAGGATGGTGCGGACAGCGACAGGGTAGACCGTCCTCACACACGAGCCATTCCCGTAGCAGAACTCCTGCTCCATTGACCTGTGATGCAGCAAGGGAGGGAGGGAGGGAGGGGAAGGGAAGGATCAGGGAGAGACAGGGTTATAGTAAATTAGGTTTTGCTAATGTCTCATTCCATCAATTTCTTTACAGTCTTTACAGTCCTTGCATGTTTAGTATTGCCAGTAATATTACATGTTTTAGAAGGACCTGTATTCAAATATACATCTAAAAATGATTCATAATACAAAAATATAAAAATAAAAAAATAAAATAATATCAATACATTACCTACCATTAAAGTAGCATCCCAACATATTAAGTAATGGCTGATGTTATGTCATAATATTTTCCATTACTCTTAAGGATCAGTGTATACACTTGTAGTTTAAATAGTTCAAAGTGTGATGAAGCCCTTTTTTGGGCTTACCTCAGTCCACTGAAGAGGTGAACTCAGTGGCTCCTAGCAGGATGTGTTTTATATACTGTATGTTGTCATATAAAGATGACTTCAGGGTCAAAACAATCAGCCACTGCTTTGACTGGGCCATTTCCCTAGACTCTGTGGTCAGGTCTCTGAGGAAAGGGCTGTAATAGGCAGGATGGATGCTGTTGAGGGCAAGATCTCTTCAGAAAGACACAGATAGAGATAAACACAAGGACCACACCTTTTTGGTGCAGTATTTTCATTCTCCAAATTATTGTCCAGATGAGTTCTTGTTTAAATTCATAGAATAGAATACAAAATAGTAGAGGCACAATACATCCACAATCGTTCTTCAGGATAACACGTGCCATATGTCTCCGAAATAAATGTAACAGACTACAAATTGTTGTTTTTACTTCTCTCAAGTGAAAAAAGTGGTCTTGGTTTATGTAGCAATGTTGGTTGCTACGCTCGACCTAGGTGGGTTCTCCTGGGCACCTCCAGAACAAGACCAGAGCGGTGGTGTTGGAATGGTTTATCGTGTAGTTTGAGTATATTGATTCAGAGCAGGATGTGCAAAAAGCTGCCATATAGGATGAAACAGCCATCATCCACACACACCCCACAGATAATGTTTGTACTATGTAAAAAAAAGACCCAAAAATTAATGGTATGTTAAGATATATGATTTATTATCTCCAATAATTCCTGTTTTAAAATTTTGGGGATATTTCTTGACTTAAAAATTGTGGACTAAAACAATTCCACAACAGCCTCCCGTTGAACAGTATAAAAAACGGTTGTAATGGTTGTGCTGTGTCTGTGTCATTAATTGGTTAGGCCTTTGTCACGACCTGCTGGCCGTGATCTGGCAGCTGGGCTGCTGGTGGGCGTGGTCGCTGCAACTCCAGCCTACACACCTGCTGCTCATCTCATCACTCCTGCACTCCTGTTCCTCTTCACTCAATCAACTCTCCTATAAAGACCAGTCCGACCTTCCAGTTCCCGCCGGATCATCGTATCAGCTCGTATGAGACACGCCAGCTCACCTTGAAATACACTCCTATGAGTAAACCTTTATCTAATTCGTTTTTCCCTGTTTAAACCACTCTACCTCCGGTCTGCGTTTGAGTTCGGGTCACCAGTCCTGACAGAACGATCCGGCCATTTTGGACTCAGCAGACCTGGAGCCTGTCCGTCACGCCGTGTCCACTCAGGGAGCAATCCTGGACCAGCACAGCACCGCGCTTCAGGAGATAATGGCCGGGCTCCGTGACTTGTCGACTCGTGTGGCTAACCTCCAGGACGTACCGCAAAACCCTCTTCCAGTGCCAGCTACAGGGGCACCAACCACAGCCCAACCTGGCAGGGAGCCTTGGGTCTCCCCACCTGAAAGGTACGATGGGAACTTGGGACAATGTAAGACGTTCCTTATGCAGTGTAGTCTTGTCTTTGATCTCCAGCCCCTTACATACGCTACAGAGAAGGCTAAAATCGCCTACCTGATTGGGTTGCTGCGGGGAGCGGTGTTGGACTGGGTTTCGGTTCACTGGAGGAAGCAGGATCAGGTCACCACCACCTTTGTCACCTTTACTACCACGATGTCTAAGGTTTTCGACCACCCGGTTCAAGGTAAAGACGCTTCCATGAGGCTTTTTTCTCTCCGTCAAGGGCTTTGGAGCGTGGCTGAATACGCCATAGAGTTCCGGACTCTAGCAGCAGAGAGTGGGTGGAATGGGGCGTCCCTACAGGCTGTTTTTGTTAACGGGCTAAGTGAAATGTTAAAGGATGAACTAGTATCCCACCCTAAGCCTGAAGACTTGGACGAATTAATTTAGTTAACAATCCGGATAGACAATCGTTGCCGTGAGCGGCGGAGGGAGAAGCGGCGTACTTCGGGCTGTGACGTCACGCCTCGTCGGAGGGAGCATTCCCCAGCCCCGGTAAGATCTCGCCCTGCCTCCAGTGTTGTTCTGCCACAGGAACCCGGGCCCCGAGAAGACTACCCTGGGGGAGAACCTATACAGCTGGTACGAAACCAGCTAAGCGCAGAGGAACGGGAACGACGGAGGGCTAACAACTTCTGCCTCTACTGTGGAGGACCTGGTCACTACCTCGCCACCTCTCCTAGCCGACCGTTAAACCAGAGGGCTCGCTAGCCAGGGGAAGCATCCTAGCGAGCCGGGCTAGTATACATCTGTCTTCCCATCCCCGAACCCAGTTACATGCCACCATCTGTTGGAGGGCCAGACGCTAGAGCTCCTAGCGCTCATTGATTCTGGAGCGGACGAGAGTTTTTTGGACACGAGGTTGGTTAACCAGCTGGGGCTGCCCACCGAGCTACTAGAGGAGCCATTAGAGGCGAACACACTCGACGGGAGGTTACTGGCTCGAGTCAACACCCGCACCTGCCCAGTCCAGCTCCAGCTGTAAGGTAACCACTTTGAACAGATTTCCTCGCATGTTATTGACTCTCCGTTCATACCTCTGGTTTTGGGGCACTCCTGGCTAACTAAGCATAACCCTCACATTGACTGGACTACAGCTAAGATAAGCAACTGGAGCCCCGCCTGTCTTGCCAGTTGTTTGCGATCTGCTCTGCCTTCCTCTGTAACCCACCTGAAACCTGAACCAGTTCCACCGGACCTGTCGCTAATCCCAGCTGAGTATCGTGGGATTTCCGAGGTATTTTGCAAACGGCAGGCTCTCTCTCTACCTCCGCACCGACCATATGACTGCGCTATCAACCTGCTACCAGGTTCTACATTTCCCCGTAGCCGTCTATATAACATCTTTCAGCCAGAATGGGCGGTTATGGCGGAGTATATCCACAACTCACTGGCGGCAGGGATCATCCGTCCCTCTTCTTCACCTCTGGGAGCCGGGTTTTTCTTCGTGGGCAAGAAAGATGGAACACTCAGGCCATGCATCGACTTCAGAGGCTTAAACGACATAACGTTAAAGAACAAATATCCACTCCCACTCATGAACTCTGCTTTTTAATCTCTCCAGGGAGCGACTGTTTTTTCCAAATTAGACCTGCGCAATGCTTACTACCTGGTCAGGATCCGTGAGGGGGATGAATAGAAGACTGCCTTTAACACTCCCCTTGGACACTGAGTATCTTGTCATCCCCTTTGGCCTCACCAATGCTCCCACAGTTTTTAAGTGTTTGGTAAATGATGTGCTGAGAGATATGCTGGGCAGATTCGTCTTTGTCTGCCTTGATGATATTCTCATTTTCACTCAGAATCAAGCAGAGCACATCCAGCATGTTCGTCAGGTCCTCCAGCGGCTGCTAGAGAACCGGTTATTCCTCAAGGCAGAAAAGTGTGAGTTCCACGCATCCATGGTTACATTTCTTGGCCATATCATTGCCAAGGGTCAGGTGAGGATGGACCCCGAAAAAGTGAGAGCGGTCTTGGATTGGCCCCAGCCAGAGATTAGGAAGCAGCTTCAGAGATTCTTGGGTTTTGCTAATTTCTATAGACGTTTCATTATTACAGCCGCATTGCTGCACCTTTAACCGCACTTACCTCCCCTGCTGGACCGTTTCACTGGTCCTCTGAAGCTGAAGGAGCCTTCGTGGAGCTGAAGAGAAGGTTCACCTCAGCCCCAATCCTCACTCAGCCAGACTCTTCCTGACAGTTTGTTGTTGAGGTTGATGCCTCGGACGTGGGAGTCGGAGCCGTCTTGTCTCAGCGGTCCCCTGAGGATAAAAAACTGCACCCCTTGCCTTTCTGTCCCATCGCTTGTCTACCACAGAGAGGAACTACAATGTCGGGAAACGGGAACTACTGGCGGTCAAACTAGCACTCGAGGAGTTGCGACACTGGCTGGAGGGTGCAGAGCATCCGTTTGTGGTTTGGACTGACCATAAAAGCCTTGAATACATCCACACAGCAAAACGCCTAAACTCTCGTCAAGCCAGGTGGGCCCTATTCTTCGGTCGTTTCAATTTTGCTCTCACCTACAGACCCGGATCCAGAAATATGAAACCTGATGGACTATCTCGACTGTTTGAGAGAGAGGAAACATCTGCAGAGCCTGACACTATTGTACCCAGAGCCTGTATTATTTGAGCAGCCACCAGGGAGATTGAGAGGGAGGTAAGGACGGCTCTGCAATACCAGCCTGACCCAGGTAATGGCCCCCCATATTGCTTAACTTTTAAATGTTAGAAGCGCCAAATTAAATCCTCCCTTCTACTGAGGGCTCCAGCATATGGTGTCTGTGGCCAGGGATCTCTGGGCATCGGGTCATCTGGCTGCAGGTCGGCAAATGGCACCCCATTTGCCAGCGCAATGTTATGGAAAACCCCACATGCTAAAATAATATCACAGGTCTTTTCTGGACTGTAAAGCAACGTTCCCCCCGCTGACACGATGGACATCCACCTGCCCTTGAGTAGGCCTATACATCGCTCCACAGCTGCCCTTGTGCGCGTGTGAGCGCTGTTGAAATTGCGCTCCTGATCAGTGTTAGGATGAGCCAGAGGAGTTATCAGATACTCGGTCAGGGGATAGCCTTTGTCACCTAGATGAATCACAGCAAACTTTTAGTGCGATGTCTTAAACGTGTTTCTGGAAAAAAAAAAGTGCAGCTGTGCGTAACTCACCGAGGAAATGACTCCGACCATGCAGTGCGCCCTGATGTAGACGATGCCCAACGTGGCTACTTTGGAAAATAAAAGAATCATGCGTGCCCCCAGGCCATCGGGCTACCATGTTGATGATTTTCCTTGTGGCATCGCAAATAATCTGGACATTTATTGAATTTTGCTGTTGATATACGCGTAATGATTAATAGATAGTGGCTTCATACGCACATTGGTACAATCAACCGCACCAATTACATTTGGAAACCGAGCAATTGCATAAAATTCCCTTTTTTAATTCCAGTTTGCTGATGGTTAGTATATGGGAATTGAATATAGCGTTCGGAGAGCGATTTTATACCTGCCAAAACTGCTGGCATGGTTCGACTAACACTTGGCTGGGACATACCAGACCTGTCCCCGATCTCCCGCTGAAAGGTCCTGGTAGCCAAAGACCCCAAGGTGGAGCACACCTGCACTTGCAAAGGTATTGCGTTTGATCGCCTGGTTTCTCGCCTTAACTGTGGCTCCAACGCATTACATAGCTCAATCAGGAGATGCCTTGGGAGACGAAAACGACTCAAGAGCCATTCATCGCTCTCCATGAAAAAATCGGTGCGGTCTCGAAAAACCCTCTCTCGTCTTAGACGCGCATAGATCTGCCATCACTGAGACTCAATCACCTATTTGGTAAACCTGTTTATATAGACAACTGAATAAACATTTCACCTATGACATTCTAATTTTTTTCCTACTAATACTGTTTTTAATTCGGCCTGACTTGATTGTAATTGTTTCAACTGCTATCTGGTCTAATTCCAATGTATTTTGTAATTAATACAGATTTGCAACATGGGCTACTTGTGCCGCACTATTCATCAGTGATATACCCGTATGTTGCTCCAAAAAAAGTTGTCAGACTCTTGCGGATATACCATGTCTCACCACTGGTTGCACTTGAAAAAGTTGCGTACACGAGCTCAGACCTGACGTGAGATTTCATCGTAACCTGCGCTCCAAGCTCAACGTGGAAATGAGCGTACGTTCATTTTACGCCCGCTTTCTGTCGTACGCTTGTTTGATAAATGAGGGCCATTGTCTCTGACAGAGGTCAACAATTCACCTCAGCAGTGTGGAAGTCTTTCTGCCGTGCCATCGGAGCCACCACAAGCCTGACCTCAGGGTTCCATCCCCAAGCTAACGGACAAGCACAAAGGGCAAATCAGAAACTGGAGTTCACCCTGCGCTGTTTGGCGTCCTCCAACCCCACTTCCTGGTCATCGCAGCTTCCATGGGTGAAGTACGCCCACAACACCCTGCCCACATCAGTCACGGGTCTGTTTCCCTTTCAATGTGTTAATGGATTTCAACCTCCGCTGTTTCCCTCTCAAGAGAGGGAGCTGGCAGTTCCCTCAGTCCAGGCGTACATCCGAAGGTGTCATCGGACCTGGCACCAAGCCCGAGCCTCCCTGCTAAGAACCTTGGCCCAGTATCAACGCCATGCAAACCGTCATCGCACCCTTGCCCCCACCTATTCTGTTGGAGACAAGGTATGGCTCTCAACTAAAGATCTCCCGTTGAAAGCTGTCTCGAAGAAACTGTCACCGAAATACATTGGCCCCTTCGTTGTCGAGAAAGTTATCACTCCCGTGACCGTTCGTCTCCAGCTGCCCCGCACTCTCAAGGTCCATCCAGCCTTTCATGTTTCCCTGCTCAAACCTGTCCATATCAGCCCTCTGCTCCCTCCTCCCCCGGCCCCTCCACCCTCCCGGCTCATTGATGGCCAGCCGGCGTTAACTGTGCACCGGATTTTGGACTTGCTCACCCTGAGAAGCCTGGAGGACGGCCTGGGGGCGCTCGTCGGGGAGGGGGTACTGTCACGACCCGCTGGCCGTGATCTGGCAGCTGGGCTGCTGGTGGGCGTGGTCGCTGCAACTCCAGCCTACACACCTGCTGCTCATCTCATCACTCCTGCACTCCTGTCCCTCTTCCCTCAATCAACTCTCCTATAAAGACCAGTCCGACCTTCCAGTCCCCGCCGGATCGTCATATCAGCTCGTATGAGACACGCCAGCTCACCTTGAAATACACTCCTATGAGTAAACCTGTATCTAACTCGTTTTTCCCTGTTTTCACCTCAGACCGTCTCACTCTCAGCCTGAACCCAGATCTGCCCGCCAGCACAGCCCAGACTGAGAACTCTGGAACCCGGACCCCATTCCCTCACTCAGAGTTATTAGAAGCTCCAGCAACTCTCACCATGACCTGTTTTTGTGTCCCTCCAATAAATTATCTGTAAACCACTCTACCTCCGGTCTGCGTTTGAGTTCGGGTCACCAGTCCTGACAGACTTCACGAATCCTGCAGAAGGCCAAGCTATGTGTTTTGGTTTGGAGAGTGAGGGATAAATTGCCCAATCACGGTTTGATTTCAAGTGGGTGGAACAAAAACAAAAGATCGTAGGCCTTCGCAAGTCCTAACATAGTGGTTGAGAGACAGAGTTAAATGGCAGCAGACAAGAGTGACGTTGTGGCTAGCTTGATAGCATCACCTTTTTCAAGGCGGCCTTTCACAGAAAAACTTCAAATAATATTAAAAATGGAAGACCAACTGGAATTAAAAGGTTAAGAAAGTGGAAAGGAATTTCAAGACCGAAAATTATCAGCGATATCCATGGATGATGGGCTGTAAGAAAACAAACAGGCTGTACTGCTGGAGTTGTTTACTTTTTACAACTGACAAGTCATTCACCTGGGTCAGCGGCGGATTTGTCAGCCTTACAAATCTGACAAAGTCAGCCCACCGACATTACGATTCTGCGGCACACCTGCAAGCGACGGTCAGTTTGAAAACTTTTGGGGACACAAGAGTTGATCTTCAGCTAGATGAGCAGCGCTGAAATCATACTACACAACAACAAGGCCAGGCAGAACAGAGAGATCCTGAAACGTCTCATCAATGTCGTCACATTTCTTGGAAAGCAAGACCTGCCATTTCGAGGACATGATGAAAGCAAAGATTCTGAAAACAAGGGGAACTACTTGGAGTTGCTGGGGTTTTTGGCGGAGCATGACTGCCCTCTGCGCTGTCATCTGGATTTGGCCACTTTTTATCTGCACCTCAAGCAAAATTCAGAATGACTTGATTCAATTGGTGGCAGATGTAATGACCGAAGCAATGAGGGAGGAGGTGAGGAACACACCTTTTGTCTCCGTTATGGTAGACGAAACAACTGACATAAGTAACACCGCTCAGATGTCATATGTCCTGCGTTAGAGCACTGACGGTGGTGTTAAGGAGCACTTTTTCCAGTTTGGTGATGTCAGTGGTGATAAGCACGCAGAAGCCATAGCACAGAATGACTCCAACACGGTGGAACTTCTCATCACCTTTGGTTTGCACTGTGTATGCACAGAGAGAAGAACACTTGAAGCTCTTTGAATTCATTGTTGACAACCACAGTGATTTTGATGACGATGCTGTACACAGCGCAGATGGATACATGGCACTACTGACGGGCTTCGAGTTCTGCTTCCTCCTCGCTACATTCAACTCAGTGTTCGCCTACTCCGATGTGCTCTTTGGGATCTTACAGAACAAGTAGTATGACATGCAGTTCTGCTTATCCAGCATCGATGACTTTTGTAGCACCACTGAGAGAGAAAAGACCAAATTTGACTATCTATGAGGACACAAAGTGCGCAAAGTCGGGGGTCCCAGTGGGCGCAGGGCACGGAGGGTCGCAGATGTGTGCACAGCGTACCAGCAGCTGCACAGTCAAATGCTGGACAACATTCTCACTCAGCTGAGGAACAGGTTCAAGGATCATGAAAAACTAATGTTTCTTGCCCTTCTGGACCCCAAGAAGTTTGCCTCATACGGAGAAAACTTCCCCAACTCTGAGTTTCAGAGTCTCGCTGCAAACTACGGGCTGCACTTTGAACTCCCCAGGCTCGAGACTGAACTGGCGGTCATGTACAACATGGCAAACTTTGAGGCAAGGAGCCCATCAGACCTGCTGCACTTTCTGACACTGAAAGAGCTGACTGAGAATATGCCGCAGCTGTATCACCTCACCTGCCTGGTGCTGACCATCCCCGTGTCCATCTCCTCCATGGAGTGGTCTTTCTTGGCTCTGAATTGCATCAAGACGCACGCCAGGAACAGTACTGGACAGGATCACTTGGGATATTTGGAACTGATGTCTATAGAGAAAGGACTTCTTTGGGAGCTCAAATCAAAGGACAAACTTTATGACGCTACTATCGCCCACTTCACAAAGAAAGACCGACGAATGGACTTTGTTTTCTTGTAAGGTAGGCCTATGTTATAAGCCACCTTGATTGTTATTTCAAGGGATTAATATTACTGGCCAAGTGCCACATTCAGGAATTTGTATTCATTGCGGAGGTTGTCCGTAAAAATCCCAGCACAAATTGCCTTTAATTCAATATGTAAATTTATCAAACTTGTCAGATGTGTGTGGTTGGATTTTTGTTTTCAGAGGGCTTTTATTCTCCCCATGCTCCCTTTTCTATCCCTTTCCCTGTAGAGAAATAAGGAGGTTTAGTAGAACCTATAAATGAAAATTTTGACTTCATTGCGCCATGCGTGCGCATGAAGAGTTGCGCATTGCAACTTTAAAAAATAGTCTTTGTATTACCAGCTTTGTGTAATTTTTCACGTATTGTGCATTGGAAATTGTATTGTAGTTTGATGATGCTCATATGTGAATGATTTGTAATGCACCGTGATTTTATAGCGCTCTCCATGGTGATTAATTGAGCCTCGGTGTCCGTGTCAGCAGCGTCACAGGGTGACATTCTGGGTGACCTCAATCCCTCTGCCGGATTGCATTTGTTAAACCCTTTCAATTCATCGTACTGTTGCTTTTTTTCGTGACAATTTATTTACTCGCTGGTGATGGCTGAGGTGAAGGCCCAGCTGTAGTGCTCAAGGTTCGCCACTGGGTTGTTTTGCTCTGTGTTTCTCCTGTGTCCTGTTGACCCTGTGTTTTCCCTCCTTTGTTGATTGCCTTGTTGTGTTTCACCTGTCCCTAATTCCCCTCACCTGTCTCTTGTTTGTAATTATTTCTTTGTGTATTTAAGCCCTGTCTTCTGTTGAGTCCTTGTCCAAGTCTTGTCATTAATGTTAGTCGTAGTTGTCATCTATTCCTGTTTCCCTGTCCATAATTGTCTTTGTAAGTACCATTAAAATCAAATTAAGCTACTTGTGGCTGCGACTACTCTCTGCATCTGCGTCTCTGCACTGGTGCCAGGCTTTGAAGGATCTTGAAATTAAGGAGTAGAATCTTAAAATGAATTCGGGATTTGATAGGGAGCCAGTGGAGTTGCTGCAGAGCAGAAGTGATGTGTTCAATAGAGAGTTTTAGTGATGATACGAGTGGCTGCGTTCTGGACCAGTTGGGGTTTATGGAGAGATTTCTGAGGAAAACCAAAGAGGAGAGAGTTACAGTAGTCCAGTTGGGATGTAATTAGGGTGTTTACAAGGATAGCAATGCCGGTTGCTATAAGTGAGGGACGAAGACGATTGATGTTGCGTACATGGAAGTAATCAGACCGAGTCACATTATTGATGTGAGTCTCAAAGGATAAAGTGTTGTCCAAGATTACACCCAAGCTCTTTACCTGAGGGGAAGGGGCAACAGTGGCATTGTTGATGGACATGGAAAAAGTGTTGAGTGTTGCTAAGGTGGATTTTGTGCCGATGAGGAGGACCTCAGTTTTGATGCTGTTGAGTTGGAGGAAGTTGAGAGAGAATCTTGATTTCATTTCCAGTAAGCAGACAGACAGAGCTTTTGGTGGCCGAGTGGTAGTAGGCTTACTGGAAAGGTAGAGCTGGGTATCAGTGAACAGTATCAGTAACAGTGGGATTGAATGGGAAATTTCCTAAGAATGTAGTCAAGAGGCAGAAGATAAATAATGGACAAGAGGGGGCCGAGGACAGAGCCCTGGGTAACACCACTGGAGCGGCACCAGACCTCAAGTTCTTGAGTTGGACAAACCGTGTGCGACCTGAGAGATATGATCTGAACCAAGCCAGAGGGATATCAGTGATTCCAATGGATATTAGCCTCTTCAAGAGGATGACATGAAAGATGGTGTCAAATGCTGCACTCAGGTCAAGGAGAACCAGAATGGAAAGTTGTCCAGAGTCAGATGCCATCAGACATATGCCATCAGACCATGACATGGGCTGTCTCAGTGCTGTGGAGGGGACGGAAGCCAGACTGAAATTTTTCGAAGAGATTGTTGTTAGACAGATGGGTGTTTATCTGAGCTGCAACAGTTTGCTCAAGTACTTTGGAGACAAAAGGCAGGTTTGAGATTGAATGAAAGTTGTTTAAATCATTTGGATCTGCGCCAGGTTTTTTGAGAGTGTGATGATGTGTGTGTTTGTGTGTGTGACACACACACACACACACATAGACATTGCCAGTCATTATAGTTCATGAGTTGGTTGTGCTTTTTTATCATTGTGACATATTCCTGAGCAAGACAGCACATCACAAAAAAACATGCATTGAGTATGTCTTGATGGACATATTTTTTATTTTTTTATTTTTTTGTAAACTTTAGCATATGTGTGAGACACAATATCCCAAAATAAATAATCATGCATGTATTTTCGATAATGAAAGACAGCATATTGAATTTTATTATTTTGATGTATTCTGTATTTTGACTTTTGTATTCTGGTGTCTTTTATTCTGGTGTTCCACAGCAGGCTTTTTGACTTTTTCCCACATTTGTCTCCTTGCAGTGCTTGAGGTCTTAGATATTTTGTCTATTTTTGTAACGCCACACAATTTTCAAACTTTGTGACAAAACAAAAAAAACTATATTGAAAAAAAAACAAAACAAAACAAAAAAAAAACTATAAAACAAAAAAACTATAAAACTACTACACATACAGTACAATGCATGATCCACAACACATTACACTTACAATGGCCCATTTTGTTGTCAATAAAAAAACAATCTATATTGACTTTCAGAACTAAAGATCAATATTACCAACCGGGCAAATTGTACTGCAATACATTGCAATCTTGATTTTGGGGTTCCATGAAAAATAACATTATAAAAACAGCGATGAATTAACTGTTATAATGAAGAAACCATTATTACCATTTCTCCCATTAGAAATTACAACCGTTTCTAACCATTCGTTAGAATTAGTTATTACTAACCACTGTCACTCTGCAAACAGTTTTGTGTCCGACATGTCCGACCGAAAAATGCTACCGGAAATTATTGTTTGAAACGCCTTCCTGAACCAACTGTAAAAGAAAGCGTACACCAACGGGTTGACAGTGGAATTCAGATACCCCAGCCACCCGAGGGTGTCGAACAAGGTGGGTGGTACAGAGTAGCCAATGAAGGGGTTCATAAGGTAACAGATGAAAAACGGAGTCCAGAAGGACAGAAACACACCCATGATGATGGCCAACGTTTTGGTGGCTTTCCTCTGGTGCTTGTCCACCTTGGAGGAGCTGGTATTATGTAAGCCTATTGTGCGCATTTGTCTCTGGGCCACTGTGTAGATCTTCAGGTAGATGCCCACCATGATGACCCCGGGGATGTAGAAGGAGAGAATGGATGAGACAGTGCTGGACATCACACTCTGAAACAAAACGCACCCTCCTTCACACAACTCAATGTTATAGTAAATGTCCTCCATTCCTAACATATTCAGTTTGAGGAAGACAATCCCAAAGCCGACCATTGCCGAGACACACCATGTTACAAGGATCATGACGAGTGCCGTGTGAACCGTGATCTTACGGGGGTAGAGCAGAGGGTGGCACACGGCATAATAGCGGTCGATGGATATAAAGGACAGGTTCAGGATGGACGCGGTGCACAACAAGACATCAGCGGTAGTGAAGAGCTTGCAGAACATCTCCCCAAAGTACCAACATGTCTCTACTGAACGAATCATGCCAGGGAACATGACCAGCACCCCCAGGAGGAGGTCAGACATGGCCAGGGAGAGGGTCAGGTAGTTGGTGGGCGTGTGGAGTTGCTTGAAGTGAGCAATGGCCACGATCACCAAGAGGTTTCCCAGCACCGTGAGGACCACGGCAGAGCCTAAGCACAAGTAGAGGATGGTACGAATGGCGACGGGGTAGACTGTCCTCATACACGAGCCATTGCCGTAGCAGAACTCCTGCTCCATCGACCCTGGGGGCGAAGGGGACGGAAGTGGAAAGTGAGTGAATGAATTGGGTCACACTTTCTGCAACCTGAAACATTATGCACACCCCCACCAACATATGCAGAAACATAATTTGTCATTGAACGGCTATACAACTCTGATCATGATACCACATTTGATGTTGATACTGCCCTCTGATGATAAGAGTTGTTTCATTGCGTATGCCTGTCATCAAATCTTATTGCATTCAGTCACGACAACAAGTAATTATCAGCCTACTCACATGCCACAATCCTTATTCATAAACAACTACAATATTACATTCTACCTAAGAGCTCAATGTACTATGTTTCTGTCTGCAATTTCTTTCTTTACAGTCCATGCTAATATAAAATTTGTAAATGTTTTAACACAAAATGTTTTCAAATAAATAAATAGCTAGAATTTGATTTTTCATAATTCATTGATAATTAAAATTGTTAAAATAAATGATGTCGCGCACACATATTCTCAATGAATGAGCTACCACCTGTCATATTAAAGGAAAATCACAAAATAATTTAAGTATTTATTTAGTTAAAGACAGACACGTATTTTTTGGTAACCATTACCATTAGTTCGTATGGGACTTACCTCAGTCCACTGAAGAGGTAAACTCTGCCTACTATGTTGTGCTTTATATAAGTTGTGATTTCAAGATGACTTCAGGGTTAAAACAGTCAGCCACTGCTCTGACTGGGCCATTTCCCTGGACTCTGACCAGATGCAATAACAATCTCTAAGGAAATGGCTGTGATGACAACATGGACAAAGTTGAGGGAAATATGTCTTCAGAAAGAGAGACATAAGGACACCCTTTTGGTGTAGTATTTTAATTCTAAAAATCATAATTTTAAGTCATTCCTATTCAAATTCAAGTTATTTTTTTTGCTTTCCTCAAGGGGCAATGCTTTCTGATTTCCAATAGATTTACTCACAGAGTTAAGTGATATTTTGCCAGTTGAGAACAACTTTCATGTGAGCCATGGACCTATTCAAGCAATTGAAGACAACCAATATTCATGGATTCCACTTTTCTGGAGATTTCTGGTGTTAATGAGAGTGCACTTGAATAAATCTATAGCAGTCTTCACAAACGACTCTCCTCTCACCTTTGTTTTGTTAATATCAAACCTGAATCTTGTGATGTTATTGCCCATGGTGGGAAAGATTCCCAATGACAAACATATAGACTCACCGTCATCTCTTCGAAGAAGGTTGGTAAATGCTGCCAGTGGGTCTTCCCATGATCATGCTCTATTAACCTGTTCACTTTCGATGGCCCATGTGTCGGCCCATGCGTGGGACCAAGTACCATTCCACAATGAAGTTTCTTACAACAACCTTTTTCATCAGACACACACACTCAACACCTTTGTCCTTCTTTATGTTCTACAACATGTTGATTAATTGTAGTCGATGAGTATGTTGTGCTTTTTCATTTTTGTGTCGTAATTGTGAGCAGTACAGCACATCACTTTAATATACATACTTGTGAGACATACAATAAATGCCAAAATATATCACTTGGCACAGCATAATAGCGGTCGATGGGAATAAAGGACATGTTGAAGAGCCTGCAGAACATCTCCCTGGAGTACCAGCAGGTCTCGATGGAGCAAACCATGCAGGTGAACATGACCAGCACCCCCAAGAATAGGTTGGTTACAGTCAGGGAGAGGGTCAGGTAGTTGG
Organism: Urophycis tenuis; assembly: GCA_036785325.1. Lineage (NCBI taxonomy): Eukaryota > Metazoa > Chordata > Actinopteri > Gadiformes > Phycidae > Urophycis > Urophycis tenuis. Next base: position 443,312 of record JAXIVH010000123.1, read on the forward strand.
TGGGTGTGTGGAGTTGCTTGAAGTGAGCAATGGCCATGATCACCAAGAGGTTTCCCAGCACCGTGAGGACCACTGCAGACCCCAGGCCCAAGTAGAGGATGGTGCGGACGGCAGCGGGGTAGACCGTCCTCACACATTAGCCATTCTCATCAAGGAGAGAGGGAGGGAGGGAGGGAAGGAGGGGAGGGGAAGGGTGGGGGAGAGACACGGTTATAGTAAATTAGGTTTTGCTTTCTGCAACCTGAAAGAGACATTATTATACCTGCAACTTGAAATCCTTATTCATGAACTACTATACAATAAGATTAAGATTTAGATTTTACATTTAGGGCATTTAGCAGACATTTGTCAGAAGAAGTTGAAACACTTCATTACTGTTAATACAGTAAGAAAGTCACCAGACCTTTGTCCATCACCTTTTAGTGTTGGACATACAATCGACCAGCTGAGGTAGTTGAGAGGAGCACTCGAGCAGGGGCATGGGGTTTTACTGATGCTTGGAGGTAGGTAGGGGCAGTTCTATTAACAGCTTTGTAGGCCAGTACCATTGTCTTGAATTTGATGCGAGCCGCTACAGGAGTCGCTACAGCCAGTGGAGGTCATGGAAGAGGGGGGGTCACGTAGGAGAATTTGGGTCAGTTGAACACAAGGCGAGCTGCAGCGTTCTGGATCTGCTGCAAAGGTTTTATCACGGTTGCAGGGAGTCCGGCTAAGAGCGAGTTGCAGTAGTCGAGGCGTGCTTGGGTCAGGAGCTGTGTCGCTTCCCTCATTAGGAATGGCTGGATCCCTCGGAAATTGTAAAGAATGGTCTGCAGGACCACTGTCTGCAGGATCGGGTCACTGCAGTGATGTTTGCAGTGCAGGACAGTTGGTTGTCAAGTATTACACCTGGGTTCCTTGCGGTCGGTGAGGGACATACTGTGATGCCCTCGACCAAGACCAGTGGGTCTCTGTGAGGGCAGTCTTACCCCGGTATGAAGAGGAGAGATACTTCTGAAAAAGGCTTACAATAAATGACTTTTCATCACACACACCCAACCACACACACTTTTGTCAGTCATTATAGTCTACATAATAGTAAGAAATTGTAGTTCATGTGTAAGTTGTGCTTTTTTTATTATGGTGACATATTCCTGTGCAGGACAGCACCTCACAAAACACATGCTTAGAGCCTCCATTGTGATGGAGTTACCTTTTTATTAGGGTTTTGTAAACTGTAGCATATGTCTGAGACACACCATATCCCCAAATAAATAATCACACTTGGATTTTCTATAATGAAATACAACATATTGGATTGTATTTTTACATGCATTCTGCCTCTATTAATTGTATTCTGGTGTCCTGTATTCTGTTGTTCAATAGCAGCAGGCCTTTTCACTTATTTGCACATTTATTTTCCTTGCAGTGCTTGTGGTTCATCTTCATGAATATTCTGTCTAATTTTGTGATGCCAGACAATGTTCACACTTTGTTACTAAGCACACAGAGCACACGTATATTGCATGGTCCATAACACATACATTTAAACTTACAGTGGCCCATTTTATAGTTGATAAAAAACTGAACTGACACTTAAGAGCCAGAGATCAATAATACATACATAGTTTTGGTCTAGACCTACTCTATATCTCAAGTGTCTTGAGATAACGTCTTGTTATGAATTGGGGGTATATAACTAAAATTGAATTGATTGAATACCATTGGGATAAATTATATCAATATACCACAATAAATATCAGTATTTGGTGATTTGGGTTTCGATGAAAAATGACTAATTACAGCACATATGTCAATATCAAGGCACGCGGGCCTAATAAGGCCCACTGCGACTTTTACACAGGCCCAGCAATAAATTCTGACAATCAATCAAATTTGGCCCGTGCGCTTGTGTTTGAATGTACGTTTGTGACAATATAACATGGAAACGCAGGAGGCGCTCCACTTCTGCGCTAAACTCTCACTCTCACTCTCATGCAGATACAAACAACGTTACATTAATGCTATCAGCCTTTCTAAAGGTAGCAGGCTAGCAAAACAATGGCCAAAAAGAGAAAAGTGGACAATGAATACCGTCGATTTCAAGAGAGATGGGAAACATAATATTTGTTTTGTGAATTAAAACAAAAGCCTATGTGTCACGGATGTCAAGAGTCATTGGCAGTTTTCAAAGAGTATAACCTTCAAAGGCATTTCGAAACGAAGCATCATGAGCTTTATGGGAACATGGAGGACATGGAGCGGCTTCAAAAAGTCAATGAATTAAAACACAACCTGAAACAACAGCAAAACATGTTTATTCACATCAACAACCAGTCTGAGGGAGCTGTGAAGGCAAGCTTTATAATAGCGGAGGAAATAGCCAGAGCATGCAAGCCGTTCACAGAGGGAGAGTGTATTAAAAATTGCATTGACAAGGTATGCAATGTTGTATGCCTCGAAAAGAAGCAGGCGTTTGCGGATATCAGTCTCTCCCGAAACACTGTGGCTAGTCGGGTTGATGAGCTGGCCTCCGATTTACAAATCCAGCTAAAAACTAAGGTCAAGGAATTTGTTTCATATTCGTTGCCTGCAGATGAGAGTACAGACAGGACGGACACTGCTCAGCTTTCTATATTCATCCGGGGGGTGGATGCTAAGTTTGCTGTCACTGAAGAACTTTTGGATTTAAAATCGATTCACAGGACAACTACTGGATGTGACATTTTCGCACAAGTGGAGCGGTGCATCAACGAGACAGAATTGCAGTGGGATAAACTCACTGGGTTGACAACGGATGGTACACCTGCGATGTGCGGGGAGGTCCGTGGTTTGGTCAGATTTGTTCAAGAGAAGATGGGGCACACGGGAGGGAAATTTACAGCCTACCACTGCATCATCCACCAAAAGGCCCTCTGTGGAAAGGTTTTGGGCATGGGACATGTAATGACAGTTGTAACCAAAACGGTGAACTTCATTCATTCACAGGGCTTGAATCACCGGCAATTTAGGGCACTCTTGGAGGAGGAAAACTCTGAGTGCGAGGATGTGCCATACCACACGGAGAATTACCCACAAACATGGAAAAACTGTCTGGCTGGCCCCTGATTTTATTCACAGCCCTCAGAATGGCCCTCAATAAATTTTAATTTGACACCCCTGAATTACAGTGATGAACAAACCATTATAATGGGGAAAAAATTTATAGCTCATTAGAATTTCCACCCACCAGTTGATAAGCCTTTCTTTCCATGGTCCGTACAGGCTTCAACATGAAACTATTGTTACTCTGTAAACAGTTTTGTGTCCGACATGTCCGACCGGAAGATGCTACCGGAAATTATTATTTGAAACGCCTTCCTGAACCAACTGTAAAAGAAGGCGTTCACTAACGGGTTCACGGTGGAATTCAGATACCCCAGCCACACAAGTGTGTCGAACAAGGCAGGCGGTACAGAGTAGCCGATGAAGGGATCAATGATGTTACAGATGAAAAACGGTGTCCAACACGACAGAAATGCACCCATGATGATGGCCAGCGTTTTGGTGGCTTTCCTTTGGTGCTTGTCCACCTTGGAGGAGGTGGTTTTCTGTAGGCCCATGGAGCGCACTTGTCTCTGGGCGACCATGTAGATCTTCAGGTAGATGCTGAGCATGATAACCCCAGGGATGTAGAAGGCGAGAATGGACGAGGCGGTGATGGAAACCCCACTCTGTAACAAAACGCACCCTCCTTCACACGCCACGTTATTATAGTAGATCTCCTCGATTCCTAATATATTCAGCTTGAGGAAGATCATTCCGAAGCCAACCATGGCCGAGACACACCATGTGACCAGGATCATGATGAGGGCCGTGTGAACTGTGATCTTACGGGGGTAGAGCAGAGGGTGGCACACAGCATAATAGCGGTCGATGGATATAAAGGACAGGTTCAAGATGGACGCGGTGCACAGCAAGATATCAGAGCTGTTGAAGAGCTTGCAGAACATCTCCCCAAAGTACCAGCAGGTCTCGATGGAGCGAATCATGCCGGGGAACATGACCAGGATGCCTAGGAGAAGGTCAGACACGGCCAGGGAGAGGGTCAGGTAGTTGGTGGGCGTGTGGAGTTGCTTGAAGTGAGCAATGGCCACGATCACCAAGAGGTTTCCCAGCACCGTGAGGACCACCGCAGACCCCAGGCCCAAGTAGAGGATGGTGCGGACGGTGACAGGGTAGACCGTCCTCACACACGAGCCATTCCCGTAGCAGAATTCCGCCTCCATCGGCCTGCGGGATGGAGGGAGGGAAGGAGGGCAAGGGAAGGGTGGGGGAGAGACAGGGTTTTAGTAAATTAGGTCATTCTTTCCACAACCTGAAGAGTCATTGTTTCAAACATAGTTTTATTCTTATATGTGTGTTCATGGGGGGGCAGGGATGTAAGCAAATGTGTAAAGGACCTGAAGAAAAACATAAATGAAACATGTGAATCATATGCAGAAACATCATGTCTCATATAGAACTGGTATACAATTCTGATCATGATAGTGTATTTTGTATTGATATCATGAGAGTTGTGTCATTTTGTCAGCCATCGATAAAAGTTTTGACAATAGAATAAAATTACTTATGTTGTCAAATGATAGCCTTATGATTGATCTGGCACATTGCATTGCTATCAGATGAACTGAAATCAATGAACTGTTTTTCTGTAGTTGTATGGTAAAGCATTGAATAACTGCAATTTCCCCTCTAATCCAATGCACTCCAGTTCCATGTCTTCACAGTTCCTGCATGTTAGTTATGAGTAATAGGAAGTATTTTAGCAGGACATGTATTAAAAAATATTTCTAAAAAAGTCAAATCTGATAGAATAGGGTTATTCATAATAAAACAAATCATTCTAATTGTAATAAATCCATGATGTTGTCACAATAAACTAATATCAATACAAACCTGTCATATTAAAGATGCAGCCCAAAATATCTAGTATAGACAGTTGATTATTATTTAATAATGATTACAGTCACTCTTAGATATCAATGTTTGCGTAGTTTACAAAATTTGAAGTGTGATGAAGCCCTAAATGAGGCTTACCTCAGTCCACTGAAGAGGTAAACTCTGGCTACTAGCAGGATGTGCTTTATATAAGTTGTGATTTCAAAATGACAGGGTTAAAACAGTCAGCCACTGCTAACTTAGCCATTTCCCTGGACTCTGTGGCCAGATGCAATAGCAATCTCTAAGGAAATGGCTGTGAATGGTAACATGGAGAATGTTGAGGGCAAGATGTGTTGAGAAAGAGAGGCCGGTATTTTAACTAAATTCTTGTCTTAAATGCATTCCTGCTACAGATTATATGTTTAACTTCCCTCAAGGGAAAAAGTGGCCTTGGTTTATGTTTATATATAAAAAAAAAACGTTTATAATATTGGCAAAGTAAAACACTGCCCTTCAGGATTAGATAAAGACCTTTAAATAGAAATGTAGTTTGCATGAAAATGTAGGGTATGTAAAAGACACATGCCTTTTTAACTCGAATATATTTCTCCCAAAGTTGAGTGAGATTTTGCAAGTTGAGAACAACAATGAATTGAGCCACAAACCAATTCAAGTGTTTGAAGAAAACCATGATTCATTGGCTTTCACTTTTCTGGAGAGTTCTCAAGATAAATAGAGTGAACTTGAACAAACCTTTAACACAGGCGCGTAGAATACGGTGGGGACGCGTACCTACCAGTTTTCGTCATGAGTCATTTTGTACCCACCACTTTTTATGAAAGAATCCCCCGTGTGGGACTCGCACCGGTGTCTTTCACCACTACGTCAGTAAATGCAGTCTGAGTTACGTCAAGCTCGACGAAGAGAGAAGAACTCTACTCTTAGAAGTGGCTTTAGAATGACAGAGTCACGAGCGGAGTGGTAGTGGTATGGCAAGATGCCATAGTGCGTTGAGTAATGGTGCTCCCTGACTCATCCCAAAAACAACAGTCAACAAAGTGAACGTAATGAAACAGTGAAATGCAACCCAACATGTCCTGAACATTCGCCTCCAAACCAAGCAGCAACATTCCATGCTGAACAATGAAGCCCATGCGGAAGTGCAAAAACTTGCAGTTCCTCGACTGGCCGCTTGAGGCTGGCTGCAGAAAGGAGTCAACTCCCATAGACACCCATGTTAAAATGTCCAACTTTACAGCCAAAATAAACATGTTTACAGCCTGGTTCAAAAAACGGTTTTGGTGTCTTTCAGTAGTGTTCGAGTCCATGACTCGAACACTACTGACTCATGAGGGGGGTGAATTTTTTTAGAATCCATTATTTTAATGCACAGAGAAGGATTTATTTTATGAATAATTATGGGCGTGGTCAACTTGATTGGCAGCTGTCATATGTCATCACGGCATGACCTTCACGGATTCGAGGCTTTGATTGGTCTGGCCGGAGGTAGGCGGGCTTAGAACACAGACCGAAATGTCCAAGATGGTGGCGCCCAGAAGCTCAATTTTAGGCTTCATCTCCGCTGTTAAGAAGTCTATGGGTGACGTCACGGAGGGTTTGTCCATATATATATACAGTCAATGCTCCAAACCCTATCTAATAGCAATAACATGTAATGACACAGAATGCCAGAATGTCGCAATGCATTCTGGGAAACACTCCCCCAACACGTTACAATATCCACGATTTCCTCAGGCAAGTACAACAAGTTGAACTGATAATACAAGAAAACACAAAAGCATTAACCTAATTTACACAAAATAGAAACAACATTTAATTTGATTTGTGTCCGATGACGAGAGAGAGACGGAGAGAGAGCTAGCACTTTGGTAGAGAGACATAGAGTAACAATAACAGAGAGCGAGCGCCGGTCTCGATAAAGCCGTTAATCAGAGAAATGAAACGTTATTTCCCGATTGTTTCACAGCGGTTACATTCAGCAGGTAGACACAGCCATGAACTGCACCTATCTGAATCACATTATCCAATGAAAAGTATTACAGCTCTGTGCGTGAGCATAGTCAAGACATCGCGTCTGTGTGTGTGTGTGTGTGTGTGTGTGTGTCATCATCACATTTTTGTATACATTTTTATTAATTAACATGAACTGCGCGAAAGGGGAAAAAAATGAATGCGCGTCATTGTACCCAGCACTTCTGAAAATGCACTTCCGAATGCGTCTCTGTCCCCAGCACATTTCAAACCAAACCTACGCCCATGCTTTAACAGGCTCCATCATGTTACTTCCCTCATCAACCATGCTCCATTAAACTGGAGTTGCTTGAAGTGAGCAATGGCCATGATCCCCAAGAGGTTTCTCTGCACCATGAAGACCACCACAGACCCCAGGCCCAAGTAGATGGACGGCAACAGGGTAGTAGGGGAAGTAGTAGGGAAGGGTGGGGGAGATACAGGGTTAAAATAACTAATAATAACTAAGGTTTTACTTTCTTTTACTTACTTACATGGAATGGATGGATGGATGTTGGATGGATGGATGGATGTTAGCTAATGTTAACGTTAACACATCGATAAGGCTAAGCACCTCCTAGCTCTGAAGTAAATTTACCGCAATGTATGATGCCTCTGCAGGTGTCTTATGAAGTTTGACGTTGTCCCACAGGTTTCCCAAATGTTTGTTTTGCAGAATTTGCCTGTCTGCCCTGTGTTTCTTTTTTAACACAGTGCTGAGAAACATGTGGTGATTCATATAACCAAATTGTATTATGGCAGAATTGGCGGACATCTTCGTTTGTGAGTGTGTGTGAATCAATGGAAATGAATGACAATAACGTTACGTTAGCAGGGCACGCAGATAAAGCGCAAGGATAAACTAGTGTGTGATTGGTTATCAAGTGGCCAGTATTCTAAACATAATAAAGACACCAAGGCTCGGTCGAGACCAAAAGCCATATTTGACAAGACCAGTGGCAGAGAGCGAGACAAGTCTAAGTCCAAATACTAGCGAGTCCGAGACAAGTCAGAGACAATAGAAAAAACATCTCGAGTCCGGACTCGAGTCCAAGACCGGACTCAAGTACTACAGCCCTGGTAGAGGCCAAGATGTGTTGAGAAAGAGAGACTCTCTCAACACCTTTTTGGCAAAGGTGTGGTCTAAAACATGTTCCAAGACTTTCTCAAGGAAGGAAAGCCTTGGTTTAGTTTGTAAAAAAAAACAACCAAGGCCCATCCCTAAAGAGCTACAATATATTAGATTAGATTAGATTCAACTTTATTGTCATTGTGCAGAGTACAAGTACAGGGACAACGAAATACAGTTGGCGTTCTAACCAGAAGTGCAAATGAGCGATTAAGGTGCAGGTTGAAATGCAGAAATGCCGAATAAGGTGCAAAATTGAAAAGTGACAGTGGTTATTAAAATGACGGTAATTAACAAAGTGACAAACAGTGCAGATGGAGGTAGTGATATAACCCTAGTTTGAATGTCAGGTACTACTTTTCTGATCTCCAATTGATTTTCTCCAAGATAGAGCAAAGCGAAAGCAAAATAGAGCCAAAACCAAGTATTTGAAAACAACCATTAGTCATGGTTTCCATTTTTCTGGAGTTAAAGAGCATGGACCTGAAGGTAACATGCCACAGAATTGAATAGAACAGTGAGATGGGGTTACTATTGCTGCGTTAAACCTTATTGTGCACTTTTGGTTTACGCCAAGGCATTTGGAGGTTTATGTAAAAAGAGAAAAGGGTGAAAAGAAGAGGTTTTGTTTGGCCATATTTCCCTTTTTTATATTTTGAATTCAGATAAAAAATCTGATTTTCTAATTTATTATGATCCTTGGGGTAATTGTTGCGATTACAGCTCAGTGTCAGTAGTCCTAGTGACCTCAGGCAGAGCCCTTTCGTATGTGTATTTGTTTTTCTGCAGCTTGACATGTTGTTCTCTGTTTTATTCATGGTTAAGCACTTTGTAAACCTTGTTTCTGCCAAAGTTTGAAAAAGTCGCAACACGCCAGCAAGTTAACCTCATAGTACTCATGCATGGGGTTCTCTGATGCAATAATTCCAGTAACACAAACACCAATTAAAGGTGTGAGCAATGTTTTGACGAAGTGGTTCCAGATACTTCACACCTATAATAACTGGGAATACATTACAGAATCCTTCATGCATTTGATGCCTAGACATGGGAGCTCATTACCTACAATGGCATCCCACATGGGGCACAATCATAGTAAACACAATCAACATGCAGAGGCCAAAGGGAGTAAATTGTTGGATTACACATTATCACCAAAACAGAGTCATAACAAGTCCAGTTTATGAAAGCAAAGCAAAAAAACAAGTGTATATTTACTTTTCTACCCCTAGTTATTATTAGTATATAAAATACATTCTGTTGAAAGCCGGAAAGTTGTCCTGCGTCCAGCTTTTTACTTTTATTTCGGACACTGACTGTCTGATGTTCTCTGTTTCTGTAATGATGCGCACATGCCCAATTGCTAAGTGGTCTGATCATACGGTTTCACCACCTGCAGGCAGTCAAAGGTAGCAACCTGTTTTAATCTTGTTCGATCTGTTTTTATTAATATTTTAAGCAGTGTGCAATACCAGTTTGTAAGCCACATTGACCATACATATTGACAAGTTGAAGAAGAAAGGTGTCTGCAATCTCTGTATAGCATGTTCCGCTACAGTCGGGTGGATATCCAGTTCAAGTTTTCAGACACACAGTTCTTACTAATATGGCGTGGAGTGTGTGTGGGCATGATGGCTGGTTTAAGCAGCCTCACCTGGCCGGAGTCAGACTGATGGGACGCTGGGGCTGGGTGAGGCTGCATACATGTTGTGCATAATGACCACAGGTTAAACCAGCTGTCACCACCCACACTCAGAGGTGTCCTAGATGGCAGCGTGGATCACATGCTTCATTTACCATTGTCTTCCATACTCGCTAACAAGTAACATGTTTTTTAACCTCACCAACCTGTGTCCTGCTTCTGGAGGAGCCCATTAAAAGCCACCAAGGTGGTGTGTAGCATTGTCCATTGATACATATGTTAACAAACACAGCTACAAACAAGGAGCCATCATCCGCCATCATTATGATTGTCAAGTTGGAGAGGTTTCTCGAATCTCTGGATAGTGTTTTCCGTTAGCTGGGTGGATGCCTAGTTACAATTTTCATTTCATGAGTTTATTTATTTTTCTGACATTTCTTCCTCATGAGGGGACTGGAGCACACCTGTCCTTCCCAGCTCCTGTAAATTGGGCCTGGCTGCACGAGTTCAGATAGTTCTAGATTTGAGGGAACACTTTCAGGTCTTTCCTCAGAACAACGATGGACTACAATTTGTAGGCCTAGGTTTTAGGCCTAATTGTAGTTTTTTTTTTCTTCTATCTTTGCAAAAACCCCTGACCCTGCCTCCCATATACCATGGGGACTGTGTATCAAACGTTAAAGGACATTTTCCATTTTGATGTTACTTTGAAGAATATGATTGTTTTCCCCATATTTTTGGGACTGTAGCTGGCCAATACAATGATTCTGTCACAGTTGCTTAATTTGGTAACAAACAAGATGTACTGCATTTTTTGTAAAAATGTGATGCCTTCAGACTGTTGGTCGAAGTTTTCAATCAGCCATGAGAGGTTGGACACCCACCTCTCAAATGTTATCCTTGAGTCTGCCAGTTTAATAACCTAATTGTCCTTTATCTCCATAGCTTCCACCAACTAAAGTTAAACTAGTAAACTATTCATACTGTGTCAATTTGACTTCTGGAGATATCCTGCGTCAAGGACTGCTTGGCTCTGAATACATTTGCTTAAGTATGCATACTCTCCTTGCTGGTGCTCTGTCTACTGTATTGGGTTATAATATGTGTTGTCTAATTGTGTGCGGCTTTAGTGGCCGTGGTTAGCATTCTGAGTCGCTTAACGACTGGGATGTGTTGGTTAACTTGACATGTCTATAGCCAATTGAGCAAAATTTGATGCATCAGGCTATAGTGCTTTGTCTTCATACAGAGACAAAGGAGTCTTATTGTCTTATCGCAATTGTAGGAACATCATTTACCTTTTGCTAGGGTAAGTATACGTATCTGTTCACTTTGTTCACATGTATGTGTTTAATCAAATGGTGCAAATCCAAGTGCCCTGACAAGCTTCTTGCCCACCAATCTATTCTCTTTTTCTGTCTCTCTATCTACAGCTACAATGTCCTTTTTTGAACTACTTTGTACAAGGATGGATGACATGCATTTCATTTCCCCACCCACCCAGCTGTCATCACCAGGCCTATCGCCACCTCGTCATCTCCTACTCTATTTTCTATTTTGTCACCACTCTCCAAACGAGGTACTATTCCTGGTCACTTTCTACTGCCCTCTTGACCCTCACACCCTCACCATCAGTATATGGCACCTGACCTCCTTCCTTTCCTCACCCATCTCATTAAGACCTCTTTGATAACTGGTTGTTTTCACTTCTAAAGCAGAAAGAGTGATCTGATGTAAAGAATTACCGACCTGTCTCTTCTACCCCTTACCTCCAACACTTGAGTTTGCAGTCTTTTTCCAACTCACTGCATACTTCTAACAGAACAACCATCTGGAACATCACCAGTCTGGATTCAAAGCAGGTCACTCAACTGAGACTACCCTGATTGCCATCAGAGACGTCACATTGCTAGATCAACTTCCCTCTCCTCTGCTTGACTTCTGCTAGAACTTTCAGTAACCTTTTGACACAGTGAACCACCAGATCCTCCTCTCCACCTGCCAATAACTGTGAATTTCGGGCCCTGCACTTGCCCTGTTCACATCCTGCCTGGCAGCTGATTAGCCTGTATGTGCCAATCGTCCTCTGCAGCTCATCCAGAGTGCAGCCCGACTGGTGTTTAACCTACGCTGCTTCTCCCATCATGCCATACCTGACTTAAGAGCTCGTATTTAATCTAATCTATTGTTTTTTTTTATTGTGTATAGAATTTAGCCAGGCTCTTTACTGCTCATCTATCCCCTGCACTGCTGGTCTCTGTGAATTTCTCCTACGGGGGATTAATAAAGAAATATCTTATCTTATCTTATCATACCACTCTTCGCACCCTGTGCTTGCTACCGGAGGCTGCCTGACTCCTAATCAAGTCACTGATACTTGCATACCAGGCTGCAAATGGCTACAGCCCATCTTACATCCAGCACATAGTCAAACCGATGTTTGCAGTCCTGGCTCCAAAATAGTGGAAAGAGCTCCCCCCACAGGATAGCTGAAACCCTACCAATATTCAGCTGCAGGCCGTCATCTCATAAGTTCAGACTGCATCTCAGTGAATGAAATGAAGTCTCTTTTTCCATATTGTATCATTTAAAAGCAGTTGCTTTGCGAATTAAGTGAATTTGTATGTGGGCTACTTACATAATTATTGCACTTTGTGGGGTATTCGTTATTGAATGCTCTTACTGTAAATCCCTCTTGGACAAAATTGTCTGCTAAATAATTGTAATGTAATACAAATTATAGTACATTTGGCCATTGATACTGATACTAAAGCAAAACACAAATATACTTTTGATATGGTTGTCTATGGTACAGCATTATACACAATGTTTTTTTTATTTTATCAAAAACAATGCACAATATAGACTAGCCTTTCCTTTAATTAATCCTTTACTTTCTTTTAATCAAGCACTTATTATTAGATTTTTAAAATCGTGTCATGGCACATGGCAGTTGTGCTTTAGGAGTATTTGTTAGCAAAAATGTCTAAAGTGGTTATACTGGTAGTCTTAGTGACAATCGATGTAATGCAACCATCTACTGGCAAGTAAATAATCATTGTATTAGCGTCGACACTACCCTGAGTGCTGATGGCAGAGCAGGACATCTGTTTTATTACGTGTCCTTTTGAGTCTGAGGTTGTTGCTGTCTATATGCTGTCCTGCAGTGGAGGGCGCTGCCGAGCCGCTGTGACTCCACTGTTTCAGACAGACAGCCCCGAACGCACTAATGCCACGTAGATTTCAGAGCAGGCAAACGTGACGGAAAGCACAGCAACATATAGTCAGCACGCTGAAACCAACACGCCATTAAACTGGACAGCGGCGCAGAAAAGGAGGGAGACTTTGAATCCATCTACCCGTGTAGAAGTGGACAACACGCCATCACAGGTGCGAGCTTGTCCAAGTTGTGGACAGTTGCGAGTGAGCTCATGGCCAGCAGTGGGGTCTCCACATCGGCAACACCAACGTTAGCCCAACTTAGCTCGTTCACACAGGTTAAGAATAGCACCTGTGCTCACAACACTATGCTAACTCTGGTCAACGTCAACCTCGATGAAAGGCCGTTGGCAAACTGGTCGTAAGACTTGCGGTAAATAAACGTGCTGAGTGTTTCGTCCTGAGTTTGCGTGGCCATATAAAGTAGCTCCAGGTCGCTCCTGTGCTTACTTTAGTTGCGCTAACTTTTTGCAATGCTAGCTAAGATCAGTCCGTACACGGAGCTCGAAGCGTCTGTTGTCGTTCACCGTCCAAGACAGACACAGGAGTCCAAGACAGAATGTGGCGTGTTTCGTATATGCAAACGTTGTGTATTCATTATAAGATAGAATGAAGTGGAATAACATTTAAGCAACATACTTCGCTGTTGCTATTAGCCACTGGGGGGTTCATAATACTTGGAGTTGCTGCCTGCTGTGTACTCGACACAGACACAATGTTTGACACAAATACTGTTCAGGCATTAGCATTTCACTGTGTTAATTGCAAAAGCCATAACAATTTCACAACTACGATTAAAACGCGCGACTGCGTTCCTAGGACAAGTACTGCCCCTTGGGTCAAGCTAATGGGCCCAGTCATCGATGTTTCTTTTCCCTAATCGTAGATGTCTAGATGTCATATAGACGTGGGATACGCTACTGTGAACTATGCGTGTGTCAGACGGATAAACAGTTCAGTATCACAGGTGGTGGTGCAAGGGGTTAACTGTTTTATAATGACAATTAAACTTTTCCTGTGCACTCCACGGATGCCTACGCATATGGAGTCTTTCATTCCAGCTTTACAACCAACGTGACATAATTCCAATTTGTCTGATGAAAAAATAGACATTTATTGCTGAACCTCATGTTTTTAAGTGTCTTCATGGTTAGACATGAAGCATCAAAGGCAATGTCAGCAGAGAAGGCTGTTATGGCAATGACATACAACCGAGGCATGTAAATGATAACAAAACCATAAAATTGCAAATGGTCATGATAAACATAAATCAATCTGTTTCCCCCCCCTGGCTTTAGCCAACTCGATCCCTGGACCGAAACGGGAAGTGAGGAGAGGACACCGAGTGGACACCGAGGGGACCCTGGCAGACTGGTGGGTGGAGCAGTGCCCATCCAGTGAAGAAAGCGCACGTGAAAGAGACACACAGACGCACACACCATGAGGCAACTTAAAGGGAAAGCCAAGAAGGAAACCTCCCGGGACAAGAAGGAGCGCAAGCAGGCCATGCAGGAAGCCCGGCAGCAGGTGGCGACGGTGGTGCTGCCCACGTTGGCCGTGGTGGTCATGATCATCGTGGTGTTTGTGTATGTAGCCACTAGGCCAGGAGACATCGAGTAGACCCCCTCCCCACTCAAGAGACAATCCATCCATGACTGGGGTCTGTTTTTTTTAAATCAAGCTCTTGAGAATGGCTGGAGTCTTCCCACCTTCCGTCCTCACCAAGTACTGTTTTTTCTAGGTTTTTTTTTTCTTTGGTGGTTTCTTTGTTTCTTTCTCCCTCTCCCCGGCCTGATTCCCCCTCACTCCCACACCCCACCCCTGAATGTGTTTCAACGACCGGCCATTGTCTTAAGAATGCTACTTCTGCATGGATGAATCAAATCCACAAAGCTGTTGGGACTTTAAGAACCATTTGTATTATGAGTGCCTTTTCTTTCTTTTCTTGAGGGATGGATGAAACCAGGATACATTTTTGTATTTTAGAATAAGTAGAGTGATTCATGTTGTCTATGGGTATTGTTTTAAAAGAATCTCCATTTACCAAAGTATTCAGCTGCACAGTGTTCTAATTGTGGCCATAGTGTGTGTACTTAAATCTGTTGGAAGATCCCAAAAAGTATTTTTAGCAACTGTATTGCTGATCCATGCTCTTCCCTCTGGCTACCTATTCACAAGTGATTACCACTGTTATCATAACATCCTCTACCTGTTCGTCTGCTGAATGTATTGTGAGAATGTGTTAGGAACACACAATAGTAATATGAATGAGCTAATGCAGTCCTCTGAAGGCAATATTCAGACATGTAGACCCCCTCCCCCCATGCACACTAACAAAAATTTTCTGAGTCATGTAGGCCTACATTTTGTGTGAATGTAGATGTGAAATGCATATGAATGTGTTTGAAGTAGACAAAAGCTGCCACAGAATATGATGCTGCCATGTGTATTTTCCATCCAAGCACTACATTCTCTTTTATTAAGTTATTGACAACCATGATTATGGAGTCACCTCATGACATCTGTGCAGATGTGAAAAATGTGCCTTATACCCTTTTGAGAATGTATTGCCATTAGTAAATTGGGAGATGACCGTACAGTTCCTGTACAACCCTGCCTCTTTCTAATCAGTGGGACTTAAGTAATGATTCCCTGCATGTATATCACACTTTTCGGGACGGCCAGTCATCAATTACCAGACTTTCATTACCATTCTTGGTATTTGAAAACATAAATGAAAGAAGGATGACTCATTCATCTAAGTGACTAAATGCTCAGCACCTGGGAACATTTGAACTGATTGAATGTTGCAAGTCCTGTGAAAATGATAGAACATACGTTACTCAAAATTATTCTGATAACCCAGAATATTGTGAGAGCAGGTATTGCCTTTTTGAAGTATATATACCTGCCACAGTATGGTTGTGTAATCCGTCTAATTTAGTTCAATAAAAAAACGTAAATATTCTGATAATTGACCAGAAGAGGGCGCCAGAGGATAGTTTTAAGCACATTCTCCGTTTTTTTCGGCTTTTTTTTGCAAATGTAATTAGTTAATTAAATCCGGACTATTAGCCTACAAGAAGACTGGACGTAATGTTTTTTTTTTTCAGTGAGAATATGTTCTATTCCCTTTCTCTGAGCTCAATTTCATGAAATGCATGTAATGGGTAACTGCTAAACAATGCCAAACAAAGTATGATGCTAATAGCAGCATATAACAGCTCCCAATTGACTTATAGAGGTAAGGCTCTCCTGTCATTGACATACCCACCGATAAACTAGGCCTATATGTTGCCACAATTCAAACAACAAATACTTGAAATGTTACCATTGCAATAACAACCTACATATATAATGGCATTGTGGTAGGGTTGGTAGGTAAAAAAAATTGCAATTGCAAAAAAAAAGATAATTTCCCTGATTATTGATTATAATCAAGGAAAATAATGATTAATTATTTTCTTGATTACATTTAATAAATCATCTTAAAGGACCAGCAGATAATCCAAAGTGATGTCTGGAACTCTGCCCACCAGGGACAATAAAGTGAAGCTTGAAGTTGAACTTGAAATTAGAAACCAAAGAAAACGGAATCATACTTTTCTATGTATTTGTACATGATAAATGACATAAATGATTAACAGATTATCAAAGTTTGATTCGGTTGACTTTCTGTTAGCTAATCAATTACAGAACAATGTGTCTTGGCTTTGATGAAGAGTTTTGTTCCTCTGCCTCTCAGCAAGTTGAAGATGCTTCTGGCAACCTTGTGACTCATCAACCGTGTGACTCTTGTGAAGTATAAGGACAAGGTTAAATTACTAACATTAATCATGAGAAGAAATCACAAGACAGAAATATACATAGGCCATATGAAGACATTTAAGCAATTTAGTAATTAAAGGCACTCCCTATGAGATTATCCCTTAATGTTCAAGATGTCATAACATCTGCAGGGTAGCTGGGGCAGACATGTCCCACAGAAAGTTCAGATCCCTAAATCAATGTATTTTCAGCTCTGCTGCTGAAAAAGATGGCTAGGCATAGCAAAAATAACAACAGCTTGCAAGCTTGCAAGATGAATAGTTAAGTATAGTATCCACTGAACTGAAATGTGTAAAGCAAGAGCTTTACATCTTGATCTAAATTTCCTTCAAATACTCTAAAAGCTGTTTTTAGATGTTTTTACCAGGATCACATGATTTGCTACTACTATCCTGAGAAACACTTGACAACTTCCAGGCCACTTGGATAGAACACAATACAAATAAGAAACGTGTTTGGGAATAAACGGGTTGCTCAGCAAGGACGGAGCCAAGTTATCTGAACAAACCTCTACCACACAAATGGAGAAAAATGGACCAAAGTGGGCTGGGTTGAAAATACAATTTTAATGACACATTCTTTCCAATACAAAGAAGTGAGTCTATAATGAACTGAAGTGTATACGTCTAGTGGAGGTGAAAACCCAGATATCTGAAATTCAGTTGCCACTGTGCTTGGTGTGCCACCTCCTTAGTTTTCATGCATTTTGTCTGATGTTTCTGCTAAATAGTATGTGATGGGGAGGGATTGTGTTGTGGGCAGATAGGTTTGATTGCTTTCTAATATGAGGTACTCCTTGTTATAATACTACTCATAGAAATGATAAATACAAAATAATAATAATCCATCCATCCATTTTCGTAACCGCTTATCCTCTACGAGGGTCGCGGGGGGCTAGAGCCAATCCCAGCTGCAACGGGCGAGAGGCGGGGTACACCCTGGACAGGTCGCCAGCCTATCACAGGGCTAACATATATAGACAAACAACCATTCACACTCACATACACACCTATGGTCAATTTAGAGACACCAATTAACCTAATCCCCAACCTGCATGTTTTTGGTCTGTGGGAGGAAGCCGGAGAACCCGGAAAGAACCCACGCAAGCACGGGGAGAACATGCAAACTCCACACAGAAAGGTCCCGGGTCCCAGGTGGATTCGAACCCAGAACCCTCTTGCTGTGAGGCGACAGTGCTAACCACTGCACCACCGTGCCGCCCGTATAATAATAATAATAATAATAATAATAATAATAATAATAATAATAATAATAATAATAATAATAACAGCAATAATAACAGCAATAACAATAATAATAATAATAATAATAATAATAATAATAATAATAATAATAATAATAAAAGTATTTATATAGACCCAGTTTCCAAGAATGCAGTTTCAAATGAGATTTGTGTGGGAAGAGGGAAAAGGGTCTTCTACACATTCCCCACAGCCAGCATACCTCAATAAAATGCTCATATAAACTATGACTCATGAGAGGTTGTGAAGGTGTTCATGGAATAACAACGTCATGAGGATGAGTGTAATTATGTGGTATGCTGCACAGTGACAACATAGAAATGGGAATACTGCCTCCTGATCCGTAGAGTATTCTGCATGCATGGAATATTGCTTGACAGAAAAGCACGATTACACACAATCTTATTGGTAATGTCTGTGTAGACTATTGATTTCAACCATTGTTTTCTATCATTGATGATTTGTAGTTTGCAATGTATGCGGTAGCCCTAAAGAAAGGAACATGTCAATGTTTTGCAACAGAGGCCCAAGCATTCAGTTGTATTATGTTAGTTATAGTTACATTGTCGTCCCTCACACAGAAATAGAAGAATGATTATCGAATTGCTCATCAAACACATTTTGTTTTCTTCATACCAATTATCTGTGCTTGCTATGACGAATGTATGATGAGTCATAATAACATCTCATGTTCACTCCAATGACTTTCTGGGTGGACCTCTCTCGCAGGGACTGCCACTTTTAATTGTGTTGCATCATTCATTCACCATCTATGTTCCAGAATGTTCACCCAGCTACACACAGAATTGCACAACCTGGCCGCAACTGGTCTTTTGTACGTCTTGTAGGAGTTTACTGTAAACAAACAGTACATTTATGTTATTAATCATAATGGATGAACAATAGCCCGGACTGATTGAACAAGTTATTAAAGGAAAGATCGACTTATGGGGGTAAGTCCCCCAATGTCCCATCCCCAGTTTAAAAAGTAAAAATAAAAAAAACATGTTTCAGCATGAATTACTAGCCTTGTACTGTACCGTATACACTTTTTTCCTCTCTGCACTCGGCAAAAAAGGAGAATATTAAGGTGTTGCAAAGTAGCCTTTTGAAAAATTGTATTAACACATTTAAATAATACAATTAATGGTTTCTCTCTGTATAATGTATTTACTGAATAACACACCTAAAGTCCAAACTTTCTTTTAACTTATTTGGCACACCTCCTCATTCAGTGTTTTACATTGATGCTAGATCAACAATTTGACAAGTTACTATCGGTTACTCATGAAAAATGTGAGTCAAACAGTGTGAATCATTTTGTGTGTCAGAGCATTGCATAGACCAGACATTTGTGCAAATTGAATTTAGTTTTTCAATTAACAGGAAATTGTCTTTAATTCAAATGCTAATAAGATGAGTAATGCCTTTTCATGATTATCACACAGTTGATTCTGGGAAAACGTGGGTTGGACTTGGCCGAGACTTCTTAGTACCCTGTTATTTTTAATTTGCCTTGCTCTTGGGTTAAACTAAATGTCTGTTTGAGAGAGGACCTTGCAGACAGACTTTGATTATCTGAACTTTGGTTATCTGAACACTGACAGACTTTGGTTATCTGAACACCTCAGAGTTCCAATGAGACATGAGTACGAAATCAGGAAAATGTTTTGGTCAGCCTCATATCCAAAAAAGGTCATTACAAACTTTTGAGGTGTGTGTGCATGTGTGTGAGTCTGTGTGTGTGTGTGTGTGTGTGTGTGTGTGTGTGTGTGTGTGTGTGTGTGTGTGTGTGTGTTTGTGTGTGCATGTGTGTGCGTGTGTGTGCGCGTGTGTGTGCGTGTGTGTGTGTGTGTGCGTGTGCGTGCGTCTGCGTACGTGTGTGCGTGTATGTGCGTGTGTGTGTGTGTGTGTGTGTGTGTGTGTGGCGGGTGATATGAGACATACATAGCAACTTTCAGTTAATGTTCAACCTGCAGTGTCTAATTTCCTTCCCAGATATTATAATACCTTTTTCTATCCCCTCTTTCTATTAACTTTTAAAATATTATCTAACAGTGTTAAGTTTTTCTCAGACGGCAGTAGCGAAGAACAGTACAAATAAAAGTTCAAGTTATCCGATACCGGATAACTTGATATATATGAAAAAGCATCGCTCCAAACGGCTCACTTCCCATACCAACGTTCCTTTTCACCAATGCTATGACATTGAAGTCTTATAGATAACTACAGGTAAAGTTTAGAATATATCCATCAATTTGCTGCATTAATGCCAATATATCAGTACAGATATACATGTATAATAAAGGAAATATCTACTAGTGTCTGCTAGAAAAGGGAAATGTGATTATTATTATAAAGTGCGAGCAAACATAATCTTCTAGCAGGACGGCTTGGTGAGGTGATAATGAAATGTGATGTAATGCTGTGATTCCTCAGTCCGACTCCCACTCACTACAGGAGTATCCCATCATGCACTACACTAGATTGCCTGTACACTACTGCACACATGTTATGTGGGCCTACTGTACAGTAAATTGTTCAATATTCATTGACATTACTTACACATGCTGCATGCTCCACCAGTGGAATGATAATATATTAATGTTTAATATTTGTTATCAAAGGCTATTATACAATACTACTCTATATTACACCGGACATGGGCAACTGGTGGCCTATGGTCTGCATAGTGCCCCATCTTCACTTAATGCCCCCGTGGGAAAAATGATAAAATAGGGAAATTAGGTTTACTTAATTGCAAATGCAATTTTTGACGTAACACAAATACACTGAATTGCATATTTGGCCCCCCACAATGTGAAATTCTGTTCACTTGTTAAGCAGCACAGCTTTATTTAAGTTCTTCAAATGTAATAGATGCATTCAAGTGCATTTTAAATTATACTAAAAGTTGTTTAGACTGAACAATAATTGCTGATATATATATATATTTTCATTATTATTCAATTTGTAACTATCAAAGGCTATTTGAGTGGAGGGGTTTAAAGTATCCTACTGGTGAGAGTGCAGGTGCGTGATCTGGACCCATGGTGTGAGTGATATTTAGTGGCCCCCTCCACCACCAACGTTGCCCACCCCTGCCATACACTACTACACTACAATGTTATGCTAAGCTATACTTACTTACTACACCATATTACACTACACTAATCTATACTACTCTATACTACACTCTACTCCTATACTATATAAATATTGAGCAAAGAACAAGGACACAGGTTGATGAGGTTGGAAACCGGTTTACAGTACAGTAGAGTTTGAATAGAATAGAATAGAATGATACAGACAGATATGCCGCGTAGGAGATCTCCTGGGATATGTGTGGGGACGGCTGGTTTAAAAGTAGCTTTGGAGGAATCAAAGGAATCGAGAGGACGTTTGTCACTCTCCCACGGTGAAACAGATAAAGTGTGCAGACACAACAGACAAGGCAAGACATTTCCTAATACTAAAGGTAAAAATACAATTTTACAACAGATAAGATAAAAAGATAGACATAGATAGATAGATAGACATAGAATAAATAAATGTGCAATGTAGGAATCAATGTGGAATCAATGTTAACCTGTGCACATTGAATGTGCATCAGGTGTGCAGCCTCGCGCAGCCCCAGAGGCCCATCAGCCTGACTCAGGCCAGGTGAGGCTGCTTAAAGTGATGGTTCGGAGTAAAATTCACCCTGAGGTAATTTCCACCAACAATCCAGCCAATTCCCCCCTCAGATGCATTTTTAGCGACGGTCAATATTGGTCAAGTTTAGGAGTATAAGCCGAATGGCTTAGTACTGGAGTGAATGGTACAGTGTGTATATCTCGTAAATTACCCCACTAATAATGCATGGATTGTTACCCAACTTCTGCAGTAGTACATATAGGGTCTGTACTCACAAAACGAGGCATTTGAAAGTTTGTAAGTACACCAGGAGTTTATTTAAAAGAGCACTTTCCTGATAGCTTCAACTCTCTGCTGCTAACGCTACCGCTGCGTCGACGTCACTTCCGTCTTTCCAGAAAAGTTCGTAAAAGTCCTCTTCAACTATATACAAATAAATGGGAATATAAAATCTAAACTATGGAGGTGGGGACTGTCGTACACAACAAACAATGTACATAATAGTTTAGTAGTTTTGAAGGGGACTTTTACTAACTTTTCCGGAAAGACGGAAGTGGCGTCGACGCAGCGGTAGCGTTAGCAGTAGAGAGTTGAAGCTATCAGGAAAGTCACATCCATCCATCCATTATCGTGACCGCTTATCCTCTACGAGGGTCGCGGGGGGGCTGGAGCCAATCCCAGCTGCAACGGGCGAGAGGCGGGGTACACCCTGGACAGGTCGCCAGCCTATCACAGGGCTTATCAGGAAAGTGCTTTTAAATAAACTCCTGGGGCCTCATTTATCAACCGTGCGTAAGAAAAGTTCTAATTTCGTTCGTACGCATGAAATTTAGAATGTGCGTAAGTAGAAAAAAATCTGCATCTATCAAACGTGCGTACACGGGTCGTACGCACACCAGTAAGTAATCCATGATGATAAATCCCACCTGTTCTCAACTACCATGCTCGTGCACGGTTAGAGTCATTTGCATTCAGAAACGCCTCCAATTGACCATATATGGTAGCGGCAATCCCTTTAATAATACGTCAATGCCAGCCATCCTCAATAGCTCCTGCTTGGAGCTGCGCACCCACCTGCAGGATGAACGAATCGTGCGTTCCTCCAGGCCACCGGGCAACAACGTTTAGTAGAGACATATTGGCATTAGATTATTTGTGTATTACTTAAATGAAGTCCTTTCCTGTTAACGTAACTGAATTCATTGTGTGACGGTGCTTTTATTGTGATGTGTGTGCAATCTATATGGCTCCAATTATATTTGCGAATCCAGCGATGGCGTGGAATTAACGGGAACTGAATGTAAAGTGGGGCTAGAGAAATGATTGCATCCAACACTGCTGGCATGGTTCTACTCAGTATCGGCTGTGAAATGCTGCATGTTGAAATGTCCCGGTGGCCAAAAATCCTGTGTGGACAGGAGCTGAATGTGCACTGGGATGGCTTTGGTTCGTTTGGTCTCTCGCTCCAATATAGTATGTTGTAAATCCCGGCATAAATCTACAAGTATATTTTTTGAGAATCTATACCTACTGAGAAGTCACTCTGTGCTCTGACTGAGCAAATCCACACGCTCTTTGAAAACGCGCTCCCTGCAAAGTGCGGTTCTCTAAATTTTCCAAGA
Source organism: Urophycis tenuis (assembly GCA_036785325.1). Lineage (NCBI taxonomy): Eukaryota > Metazoa > Chordata > Actinopteri > Gadiformes > Phycidae > Urophycis > Urophycis tenuis. Next base: position 466,583 of record JAXIVH010000123.1, read on the forward strand.
GTGCAAGATGCGCCATCGTCCTTATTTCAAGTTGTCTTTTTTAGGTTGTCCTGTCCCAGCTGTCTTTTATAGCTTGTCATATCAATTATTCAAAAATGTCTGCTAACTTACTAAATGAGAATTGTTATTAATTAGAGGATACAGGGGATATGTGTGACGTTTGTGATTGCTGAACACTGCGACTCTTAACGGGTTCTCTTAGTAGTTTCACTATTCTACCACTAGGTTTTGTGCGTACGCATGGTCAGAGTTGTGCTTAAATTTACGCACGTTCCTACGCACAAGTACAAGTTGATAAATCCCATACTTTGTGTGGGAATGTTCGTACGCACTGCGTAAGCACAAATCTGTGCGTACGCACGGTTGATAAATGAGGCCCCTGGTGTACTTACAAACTTTCAAATGCCTCGTTTTGTGAGTACAGACCCTATATGTACTACTGCAGAAGTTGGGTAACAATCCATGCATTATTAGTGGGGTAATTTACGAGATATACACACTGTACCATTCACTCCAGTACTAAGCCATTCGGCTTATACCCCTAAACTTGACCTATATTCACCGTCGCTAAAAATGCATCTGAGGGGGTATTTGGCTGGATTATTGGTGGAAATTACCTCAGGGTGAATTTTACTCCAAACCATAACTTTAAACCAGCCATCATCCACACACACTGCCCACTAACAGACCATTTAAATGTAGAAATTGGTAAATAAAAGGTAAATAAAAACACTGAGTCAGAATAAATTATCTCATAAAAGAGTAAATATTAATTTGAGATGGATCAAAATACATAATTTGATGCAAATTATGAACACATGAAACGCGTAGGTAAAACACATGCAAAAATGCCAGAGCATTAATTGAAATAGTGGCGTGTATATGTCTGGGGTCTCTTCATGCTTGGCTGCTTATGGTTGCTTGAATGTCGTGCTCCAAGCTCTCCCTTGGGTGCCATCCTAATAACAGGCACCTGTGACTCATGTGACCGACTAGAGGAGACCAGTGATGCTACAGGAGCTGGAGAGTTAGAGTTAGTGTTTATATAGTTAAGGGGTATATTGCAACTAGGTTATCCATGAATGACATAGGAGTTCATTGTCACTTTATACATTAGTTTGGGATTTGTGCATAGACTCATAATTTGCTGTGTGCTTCAGTATCCTAGATTCTAGAAACAAAACCATAATACTAATATTCATAATTCAGTATTAGCCATACTATCGAATACATTTGTTATAATAGTAATAATAGTCTGTGATTTTGTAAACTTGGAAAAGCTAACTCCATCAAGTTTGTGAATATAAGACAGAAAGATACAATACATAAGAGAGGGCACTAAATTCAAATAAGTCTATATGAAACGGCATTTGCTCAACTGCAAAGTTTTATTGTTTGAGTTTCAAAAGACCTTTCAGAGTTGTCCTTACGTCCTCAATGCATTCCAGGCCTCAGGGTTCAGATGCTAATAGCAGAGCTGCCACAGTGCGAGCTCAACCTGTCTACTCTGCAATCAGTGGATTAGGTTACGCCTCTCAAAACTACTATCATCTGGTTTCAGAATCTCAACGTCCAGCAGTGGACCTTCAAACATACAAACTGTTAGACATATCTGGCCTTACAACCCCAACACAACCTGCCATGTAGAGCAGAGGCTAGAACTGCACATTCCAAACGGGATCTATTTATAATTTTTGACAACACAAGTCTGAATTAGTCTACTGATGTCATATTTCATCAAGTTTTCTTTGATGCTTGTTGTTATCAAAGGTCATAACCTCATCAGAGATTGCATCATCAGCATGATCTGATGCAAATCTTCATCAAGATCGCAACTTCAGGTCTCATGGTATGTAATACATAAAGAGGAGTGAAGTGGTGAAGCTGTTTATATTGCAAATTGAGGACAACCCAAGCAACTAAATATTGATATTACGGAAACATAACATTTCAAAGGAAGAGATCATGCGTCCATTTATTAATCAAGGACAGAAATGAGTGCTTTATATGTTAGCACTATTACTAATCAATTCAATTAAATGATTGAAACAAAACCCCATTGGATTTTTGAGTAATTGTATTCCTACATTTCAGCTATTTACATTTTTCGATAAGTTATAGGTCTATTTGAAAATGTTTTTGTACGTTTACTTTATAGAAATTCAGCTATTACTTTATAGTTAATAGATATTCATCTATGAGAAAAACTAAATTTCTAAAAATAGAAATGGTTCCATGGTCCCATGAAACAGTGATGTCAACTGTGAAATATTGCTTCATATTTTGCTGATCATGATGGACAAGCTAGAATGTTGTTCAGGCAAAATAATAATAATAAAAATATAATATATACTGTATATAATCATAAAATAATATAAACACATGGGCTACAGCTTATTTGTTCTCTACTACTCACCTCTAAGGGAAGTCAAACCCATGATCTATGTCACTGTTTATATAGATATAATTAATCATACAATAAAGCTATCACATCTTATCTATTCACAGTCACCACAATCAATGTACATGCATGCTTATTGCTCTTGTCAAAAACGTGCGAATGATACATTCTCGCGTCATCCCCGTCACGTGAGACAGACCCAAGCCCCGCCTTCCGCCGTGTGACGTGTCGCACGCTCTCCTTCGGACCAGGAAGAGAATTATCCTGCTGGATAATCTGACAATAAAAACATCGTGGCACAGGACGACGCAAGAAAATTCACATACAAATGAATGAAACCTTTTTTTTTTTATTTCAAATGTGCCCCTAAAAAAACGGACTTCCGTGGCCACCCTCTACTGTAATGGACCTTTGGAGAGCTGTCTGTGGAGGACTGTGTTTTCTGAACTGAATGACAACAGTTAGGTAAGGCACTTGACAATTCAGTTGTCATTCATCACCGTCACCATTTAATTATATATCTGAGTGAATACGTGTCAGCTGTGAAATTAGTATAACTCTTTTTTCAGGAGTGTCAATTTAAGAGGGTTTAGTGCTGTCAAGCTAGGACCATAATTTATTAGGATACTACCGTTACAATAACTTCCCATCATGGTCCTGCTAAACAAACAATACGTTGATACTTCTAACTCGAATAATCAATGTCTGATATTAAAAAAAAAAATCTTCCAACCCTCAGGTCACCAGCGTCGCGGTTCTCCTAGCCCATTGGCTGGGGCCGCGTGTCTCTTCTCTGAGGTCCGGCTCTGGTGTTTGTCTGACAGATGCTTGGCGCAGGATGGGGATAACGCAGCAACTAGGTAATACGTCTACAACTTTTACAGCTTCTAGGCAGTATCTGGCAATATCAGTATCAGAAGCAAACATGCATCTACAACAAGTACTAAATTGTGCAATAGATAATGTGTGCATTGATGGTAGCCTATAGGCCTATGTGTGTTATTGACCATTTCCTACTGCCTACTGTTACTTGGACTTCAGCATTGGCATCTATAGTTTCAATATATTTCAGTATATTCAACATACTCATACATATAGTATCCATTGTTGTGTTGTTTGACTACACACAACACTTGAGACTGTCTTGTAAAAAGTGTATTATTTTTATAGTCAATTTTGATGTTAGGCATTGATGTTGTCAATTGCTATCTGCTATTTACTATTCCTCTAGGTAAACTGTGACCTTTGCGGGTCAGAATCATCATTGTTCAAGGTTTTAGAGATAACTTGCATGTAAATGTGGACCAGAATAAAACTATTTTTAGAGAAAATTCCCTGGATGGATTGACTTGTGGACGGGCACTTTCTGTTGTTGAGAAACTCTTGACTTCAGATTTGCTTTAGTTGAATAGCAGAAGACAGACAGACAGACAGACAAACATACTTTAATGATCCCTGAGGGAAGTAGCAGTTTCATAGCAGCATTAGTTGCTAGTGGTTTAGTTGAATCGAAGCATTTCTCACATAAAACTCATTGTCTATTATATCTTAAACAACCATGTTGATTCTTTAACATTTTGAGTTCAATAGCAGATAAATAGTATATTTGTTATGCACTCTTGTGCACCAGACCCTCATAGCTCTACATTTACTATATTGAGGAACTCAACATTACAATAATGTGGATCTCAAACAATGGACCGTAAAGTCATTGTTGTTCCAGTTTGTGCTTGTGTGTAAAATGTCGCCCTTCATCCGACCTGCTTGCTGACCCCCCCTGTGACCTGGCAGACATGGAGGTGATGACCCCGCTCATTGAGACCCCGGGTCAGGGCTCCGAGGAGAACTCGGACGACGACCACCATGAGCTGCTCCCACCGGCCCAGCATGAGCAGGACGACGGCCGCGGCCTCACGTAAGGCCCGCGCGGTGGCACGCTTGTATCACTTGGGGACATGAAGGGCCCCAAGGTCCCCAGTATAACACGGCTATACTGTTCCTCACCCATTGTCCAGGCTTCTGCATGGCATTTCACCTGGAATCACTTTTTTTTTTGGTTGAAACCACAGAATTCAAAGATGGAAAGAGGCGTGTGTTTTTTCTCTTTCACAATACCCATGTACATTATGAATGCATACGTGGATAGAGGTCATTGCACCAGTACTTTGCCTTATTGGCCTATGCCCCGCACAAGTGACATCACCAGCACAGACTCGCACGTTTTACTTACTCTGTATCTTGAGATGTTTTAATATCTACTGCGTTCTGTGCTACGCCTTCTGCGCTGTGTTGATTGTGTAATCGGTCAAGTGTTTGCTAAGGCTTTTTATTTGTTCTGAAACATGGGTGACTCGTTGTCAAGCATATCACTTAGATAACGGTTCACTGTACTGTATCACATTTTATTGTTGCCTTTTGCAACTCAACTACTTATCTAGTGTTAGATGCAATAATCTCAATTTATATCTGAACAAAGGTGATGGCTTCAGTGAAAAAGTTCTATAGTGCATCTATACATTTTGTGCAATGTTCTTTAATTGAGCATATGCAACTGAGCAGAGTGGTGCAATACACCTCCCTCCCGACCAGATTGGATAATTGTTATTTGCCAACAGGAATGTGTTGTACTTCACCAGTTATTTGACCTACAGGGCACATGATAGTGTAGGGGTGGTTCAAACTGGGTGGTTTGATCCCCCATGAACACAGCCTGACCCATGAAAATATCTGCTGAATGACTGTGCCTACCTACAATGCTGGAGTTACCGTTTCAAATTCAGCCAAGGGTGGTGCACATCAGCAGTAAAGACCGGTGACGGTAAACAACAGTACTTGCACTTGCTTCAAAGTACAAAGGTTATTTGCACATTACTTAATTGGCATGAATGATTGCGGCGTGTAGGTGAGGTTTATGTGAGATAATTAAACGCTGTTAGCTTAACGGTAACAACTAGTGCTAATACAGGGTCTGTGTGCTTACTGACTGAACATCTGTCATGTTCACCTGAGTAAGCCTGACCCAGACTTACTCAGGGAATGTTCATATACAGTGTTGAGATTCCCTACCTGAATAGATGGAGATGAGATAAGTGATAATGGTCATCATCATTTGGGCTACTGTTATCATTTTGGATCATTTAAAGCAGGACTCGATCCACTGTCTATGATGGCTGTGGTGCTCAGGGCACACAGGCCATCTGCGAGTTCTGGATGATTGCAGAGCGGCTGGTAGCTCCAGGACGTCCACCGGCCTCATCAGTTCTGCAGCTAATTGAATTGAGTTGAATGGATACATGAATACATTCATATCGAACAATGTGCTGTTGTGCTGTGGGTGGACATCCACAGCCAGTCTGACTCCTGCACAGGTTCACTTTGTCCCACTTGATCTCCGCTGGTGCTACTGTATTTAATAAGTACATTTTCCAAATGTGAAGATGCACACATGGATGCACACACACACACACACACACACACACACACACACACACACACACACACACACACACACACACACACACACACACACACACACACACACACACACACACACACACACACACACACACACACACACACACACACACACACACACATTCTTTTTTTCGTTTCACTGATGAATGTTTCTTGTGTATGGACCAGTCCAGCGTGTTGACACAGTTGATTCATGCTGTCTTCTCGTGTTGCTCTAGGTTCAGCCAAGCACTGATCCACCTGCTGAAGGGAAACCTAGGCACGGGCCTCCTTGGCCTGCCCCTGGCAGTTCACAATGCTGGCATAATTGTAAGTGTCTTTTCACATCTACATCACACACCTACGGCTAGTGTGTTCAGAGGGACAATCTGGTGTTCAAATGTGGAATTGTAATCTATTGTAAATTGCTGTTATTCCTGTGCTGTACCTTCTGCTCTGACACTCCATATATACTGTACATTCATAATGAGACCAAACACATGTGCAATGTTTTGCATTTTTGTGGAAGCCTAGAAGTCAAGCATTTAACTGTCATTAGTGACTGCTGATAGTTGGTCTGCTAATGTAAACAAGACAATAAACTTGAACTTGAACCTTTAGTGACCGCACATTGTGAAATGTTTCAATGACTTGCTACATTTACCACGAACAGCCAATGTTCTTGCTGATGTCAGATGATGAAAAATATCTGCAGTGATGAAGAGCAGCAAACACCCTCCCTCAAGGTTTTTGCATTGGACTCTTCTGCATGCTTTGTTAAATAACAGATCGTAGCTACCAGTTGGTTGGTTTTTACAGTTTGCCTTAGCTGCCATTGCTGCCATCCGTTTGTATTGAATAGTATCTCAACAAAGCTCTTTGCTACTACTGGCTGCCATTCAGTAACAGATACCATTAACCCGGAGTTCAGTCTTCTTGTAAACAAAGGCTTGGACATAACTTACTTGTCACAATGTTCTCATTGTCTTTGATGGGATCGGTCTACTCCTGTCAAAGCATTCTGATCATGTCTGAGGAGATGGAATTTATAGATTTGGCACCAAACACTGAGGTTTGGCACTTTCCTAGCATTAAACAATGTCACCATCTTGAGCACGTGGTGCGAGTGTGTGATGAGTTACACGTCATTATGGCGAGTATCACTGCATCATGACTTGGCATTTATCAAATGGATTAGAGACGTTTGAAAATAAGTTCACAAACTTGTATAGCCTCATCTTTCAATTTGAACATCTGGGGTCGCTTTGTGAGGGACATAAATTCAAATACGTGTTCAATATTTTAATGAATAATCAATATATATATATATTCATATATTCATATTAATCTTGCGAATACCCTGTCCTGGCAGTAAAAAACATCCTGAATGCCTTTAAAAGGGATTTTGCACAACTCCTTCACATGTTTCTACATGTACTGGTACATGTACATGTACATGTGCTAGGTTCAGCTGATGAACCACTTCCTCCAGAAGGCTGCCCATGGCAGCATCTACTGCCTGCAGAAGAGGCTGATCTGTTCAGAGAGATCTGAAACAGCCACTCTCATTATACATAATACATACTGTAATCCAAGACATAGAAACAGCAAGTCGTCAGACTGAAGACTGGCTTCTTCCGACAACTCAGCTAGCCGTCTTAATCATGTGATCGTGCGTCTTGGTGGCTGAGAAACGGCACTTGTCGCCAAGGTTTTCTAGCACGGTAAGACAGAGCTAGCAACGAAGCGACAGCCAGTACAATTAATCTATGCACCTTCATCCATGCACTCCCCCCTTATTTACGTCAGCCTTCCTTCCGTTCGTGACTTTCCTCACTCTTGACATGCCTCACTCTTGACATTCAGCATTGCTGACATTTGCCATTGATGGCTTTCATGGCATCCTTTGAGTGAAAAAAACACAAGTGTGTATAGTTATATAAACAAGAAAAAATATGATGATTGCTTTATATATTGTAGAATATTATAGATACATGATAATTATACTGAAATACATCAACATGAGTCAATAAGTCAATACTTATTTTCATTCATTTTTATCTTCTATTGTATTTTCTATTGTATTACATAAAATAAAGTGTGGCTATTTACACATTTGATACAGTTATTAATTTAAAAAATGAGAAAGATCGGTCCTCAAAAGCTTCAGGCTATAAGATTTGACAATAATGCACCAACACATTCTTGACATACAGTCTTAACATACCGTGTCAACTACCTTTAGCATCCCCTGTAACTATTGGCAAACATTGCAGAATTAATTAGCAAATACTTTACCACCTAGTGTTACTTCTTGCCTTGGAGATGACTCCTTAACCTTCATGCCATGACAATCACGGGAGTGTATGGTGGACAAGGACTCTGCTCACAATGTGTTGCTTGCTTGAACTCTTGGAATTCATGAAGAAGTAGACTGAGCAGCACAAATGGATGTTTCTTTTTCTATCAAGAGCAGAATAGACAAGACCTTTGGAATGATTGTGCTGCAATTTCTTCCCAAAAATGTGTTGCGGCGTCTAAAGGAGTAATCTTAAGCAGCTTCTCTTATGCAACTTTCAAGTCCTTATACAAGTCCTTATATTTGTAATGTCTCTGTCAAAACAATGTTTGCTTGTTCGTTTGTTGTTCTTAATATTAGACACTTCAAACCTGAACTCTCTGTACACAGTGTTTTAATCACATGTTAAGTGTTAGGACTGTGTGAATAGAGCACACTCTGTTATCCTATTTCATACCAAGTAGAGTTTCTTGTTTTATGCAATGCGTTTTTCTCTTAATTCTTACGGTATCATGTGTAATGTAAAAATGTAAAATAAAAAAAGCCCTCAGAGAAGTGGGATGAGGACACTTTACTGGAGCTTGAAACCAAGAAAACACTGACAATAACGCTGCAAAGTATATCTTCCTAAGATTACCTGGGGAAAAAAAAACTAAATTGGGATTGCAAGGCACACTATTATTATGCAACGTCTTATTTGCGGCCTGATTTTTCCACACACCTCCTACAGCGTTCAAGGTGTCTATAAATGCCAACATGTCTAGCCCAGTCCAGTGCAATGTGGAAACAGTTGCAACTGTTGCAGACTAATTAAATAATATAATAATCCTAAATGTACATTTTGTCAGTTGAAATTAAATTGAAGTCAAAAGAGCTAGGTAGCTAGGTAGTTGGAAAGTAGGGGCAAGGCCAACGTCGTTTTAGAGGTCAGCGGATCTCCGACACAGGATCTTGTGTTGCGAGAGCAAATATTTGCTGTGCTGAACTTGTCTATTAGCTCTTCTATTAGTGCACATTAGAGTAGCCTGGCAGCCATCTACCAATGAGCCTAGAAATTAACACCTTAGTTTCACTACCATAGTATGCGTTTGCCTGTGTATATAGTGATGATCATACATTTAATGAAAGGGAAGCAAATTGATAGCATGACGGCTGAGGAATGCATCAAGTGTTTGCAAGTTGGCATGAATATGGAATTTTGCATGAATATTCAGCGACATCATTGTTTTGTTTTTTTTTAACTCCAAAGCATTATCATTCATATTCCTCTGTTTGGCAACACTGTTAAAATATTCAAGGTAGTCCTGCACGATGAGATTGACTAATTGTCGAGGTGGTCACTTCTTATTCATTATTTGCAATAAGCTGGTCAAATTAATGAATGAACTGCCTTTTATGATTTCATCATGCCACATTTTAGCCCTCTGGCAGCATTATTAAGTGTTCAGTGTGGGTAAATAAAATGTATATGCAACAAGAGAAATGCTGTATTTTTGGGACACTTCAGTGCACAATGAATGACATTGAGAACACTGAAATTAAGCATGCTGTGCAGTATGTGGTTTTAGTAATGGGAGTTATTGTTCTTCAGTCATTGTTCCAGTTTGGTGGAAGTTAGCGTAACACATGGTTAACGGGGCACCGCGGAGCCCTGTGAAACAGGCTGCACACACACACACACACACACTAGCTTTATAAATCTGACCACATGGGAGAAATGAGGAGGGCATTAGCAGATGACACCAACTTACAGACAGACAGACAGACAGACAGACAGACATACTTTAAGTCACTTTACTTAAAGTCAATTCATTTGAAATGATATGGAAAAGGGTTGTGGACCAGAACTACTTACATTCTTTCCAGTCCGGGGCATCACCTGAACTCCTATTTGCCCGGATGAGCTGAGCTCACGTCGGCACATTCATAGAAATTCCACGCACCTACCTGTAGTTTGTAGGTGTCGTCTCATGGTTAGTGTTGTAAATAGCTGTCATACAGAGTACTACATTAAAGGCACCCAGAAGATCTACATTATATGAATTGGTTTACAGACAGACAGACAGACAGACAGACAGACAGACATGCTTTAATGATCCCTGAGTGACATTCTCGACAGTCCACACATACTACGACTATAGATGATAGATGAGAGATGGATGATAGATGAACCACTGCAGCCATTCATATGACGCCAACAACTTGGGCTCTAGAAGGATCTACATTTTTGTTTTATGACTTCCAGCGTTGCAAAAACGATAAACTGAGGGGCATAGCTCAGTGGGTAGAGCGGGTTGTCCAGGGGAGGGTTGGTGGTTCGATCCCCACCTCCACATGTCGAACTTTACAAATGTACTTTGTACGTGATTGTAAGTCGCCTTGGACAAAAGCATCTGCTAAATTCCCTTCTTCTCCTTCCGTTTTTGTTGATCTGTCTGCCGCATAATGAACCACCGCCTCCTCCTGAAAAAGATCTTAAAGAATACTAAAGACCTGGCACTCACAGCCCTCATCAGAGCCCTCCTGAGAGAGGGCTCTATGTTGTCCTCAACAACAAGCAAAGTTGCTGGCGACGACAATGGAAAGGCTTACCTCAAGGCAGTGTGCTTGCTCCACTTCTTTATAACATCTACACCAATGACCAGCCAATGGACCAGAACACTGAGCGGTTCATCTACGCTGACGACCTCTGTGTAACATCCCAAGAGAGTACCTAGATGAGCTACACCTCTACTACGAGCGCAACCACCTACACGCAAACCCTGTGAAGACCCAAGCCTGCTCGTTTCATCTCAGAAACCGGGATCTGGTCTGGAACACCTCTTGAGCACTGCACCAACCCTGTCTACATTGGTGTAACACTGGATCGCACTCTCTCCTATAAGGAACACATAAAAAAACACCAAACTCAAAGTTAACTCCTGAAATAACATCCTCCAGAAGCTGGCCAACTCCAAATGGGGAGCCACAGCACACACTTTAAGATCTACTGCTCTGGCCCTGTGTTACTCCTCTGGGGAATATGCATGTCCTGTTTGGGAGAGATCACCCCATGCCCAAAAACTAGACCCAGCGTTGAATAACAGCGGTAGCTTAATCACTGGTTGCTTGAAGCCTACCAAAATAAACAACCTGCACCTTCTCGCTGGCATTGCCCCTGCTGATGTGTTGCCAGCCAAGTAGAGATGACCAAGGCCACCAGTAATGAATGGCACCTCCTCTATTGACGTGCACCCCCGGCACAACGGCTGAAGTCCAGGAGAAGCTTTTCTTAGCCATGCCCAGCCCCTAATAGTATCACGGGAAGAAACAAGAATCAAACAGTGGACAAAAAGGCTTGAGAACGACCTCCATCCTACTGACATGGGTATCTCTCCTTCTGAATCCCTCCCTCAGGGTTCAGAAGCACCATGGGTCCAGTGGAAGACGCTCAACCGTCTGAGAACAGGAACAGGGTGATCAAAAGCTGCCGTGGCCAGATGGGGCTATGAAACAGGCCAAACCACCTGTGAATGTGGAGAGGAGGACCATACAATGCAGCACTGCCTCATCTGCCCCCTACTACCCAATCAGTGCAGCTCAAAGGATCTCGCACTGTTCAATAAAAACGCTAAGGACTGTGTAGAGAAATGGTAAACTGTCATTTAAAAGCTTCAATTAATTGCAAATGCTATCTAATATGCGATGCTGTGTGGCATAAAACAAAGAGCATAGTTCCTAGTAGAGACTGACGTTGTAGGCAACATACGTATGGCTGTCATTAGTTAGTGATCTATAGTCTAGCGTGGCATGTCTGTATGTCAAGAAGGTCTATGTTGTGAAAATTTAACCAGATGTCTTAAACCACCCCCAGCCAAAATGCCACAACGCTGATGTGATTGATTATTATCACGTGAACACAAATGACTCAGTGAGTCACGGTCGCTGAAGGCCACCTGGAGCTGCCCTGAATATTAGAGTGTTGTATTGGAGAGCGTGATTGACTCCAGCTTGTGACATTTATTTTTTGTGTAAATTTATTAGAATCAATATAATCACAGGTGTTCTGGGTGCGTTTAATGTAGTTCTCTGTAAGACAGGCCTAGGTACAAACTTTTTTTTTCGTTTCGGTTGTCCTCACGTTGTGTCTCCGGGCGCTTGTGCGCTTGGTGTAGTGCACTCAGGCTTGGTGTTCAGACTTGCCAATTTCGTCCTTAGGAGTGCAAAATGCATTCTGGGTTACTTGGCTGGTGACATCCCCGATGCGTCCTCGATAAAATGGGTGGAGCAAGAACACATTTGTGCATTTGGACTTCTGTCTGCCCCTCTGGAGGGCAGTGTGCCGGGTCCCTCTCTGTCGTCTGGGACCTTGGTTACCAGTTGGCCCCAGCTGGGCCCCTCCACGTTTCAAGGCGCTGCCTTCCATATACCTTATACCATATACCTCCCACAGCAATCCCCAGCTGGCAGCCACTTCTAGGGGGTTGTTGCCCCCTTCTCTGTCTCCGTTCAGTTGTTTGACAGGAGAAAACACACACACACACACACACATACACACACACTAATGCCACAATACACACTTCAGGAATTGGGTTATTGAATTTTAAGGGGCACTCTCCTGGGTGTTGACTCAAAAAAAAAAAGTTGCACCTACATTTGGACTGGCTATTACTTAGCGCAGTGAAGAGGAACAAAGTGTGTAGAACAGTCGAGTGGCCTGCGATGAGGCATGGCTTGAAAACACAAGGCACTTTAAAAGCCGCTCGACTCACTCACTTGAGCTATCTTAGCTAAGCGTTGTGGCTAAGGCTTCGGAGAGAGTCGCACGCAAACGGCAACAAACCCCAACAGCAACACAACTGTTTGCATGTTTTCTACTACGTGGCCAGGTACTGACCCTTTTAGGTCTCCTTCACAGCAGAGGTTGAAAGATGTGTGTGTGTGTCGTGTCTTGTTGTCTTTCAGGCGGGACCCATATGTCTGGTGCTGATGGGGGTGGTGTGCGTGCACTGTATGCACATCCTGGTTAACTGCAGTCATCACCTCTGTGAGAAGTAAGCACACGCACGGCACGCACACACACACGTCAACAGTGAGGAAAAAGGTGTTTCAATGTTTTGCCCTTCATCTCTGATTACAGCGCTCTCTCTGTCTCTTTGTCTCCCTGTCTCTCTGTCTCTCTGTCTCTTTGTCTCTCTGTCTCTCTGTCTCCCTGTCTCTCTGTCTCTCTGTCTCCCTGTCTCTCTGTCTCTCTGTCTCTCTGTCTCTCTGTCTCTCTGTCTCCCTGTCTCCCTGTCTCCCTGTCTCTCTGTCTCTCTGTCTCTGTGTCTATTGTGACCAATACCTCCGCCCATGATGGCATGAGTCCTGACATTTATGACTTCATGCGTTGGTTACCAGCTAATGTGCGGCCATCTACTTCTCTTCATATCATATCATATCTACTGCTGGATCCCCCTTTTTTTTTGGGGGGGGGGGGCGAGATACTAGACTGTCGCCGAGTACCACTTGGTTAGAAAAGAGGAGGCAGCACTGAGGATGCTCCCCAGACATCCTTATAATTCTTCTGGCTGGCACAAAACACACAAAAACTTGCCATGCACTCGCCCACATAAGGCTTGGGAGCCCTGTGTTTGTCGGTTTACCCCTCTCCTCTTTCTCTTTCAACCTCGCTCTTCCTCCCCCTCTGGCTCTCTTGCTCACTGTCTCGCAGTTTATGGTGGCATGACCCATTTCCACTATGTATTTATCACCTCCCATCCTAAACCTAATAGCCCAGTGGGCCATACATTGGCCAATAATAGGGAGATAAATGGAGAGGATGCATCCCCACCATACCTCCCTCCCCCTTCCCACACTATATTTGTTTACATTGTGTTCAGATCCATTGCCGGCCTGCTTACAGTGTCAGCTCTGGAGAGAGATAATGAGTTACGCTGCCCAGGATCACATTTGCATCCTAATGATGGTTTTGAACGCTTCCTTTCACAGGCAACTACATAAAAAGGTTGTGTGTGTGTGTGTGTGTTTGTGTGTGTGCGCGCGCGTTCTTGTCTATGCGTGTGTGCCCTCGCTGCATGTTTAATGTACATTTGTGTGTGGGACCTGTCTGCGATGAATGAGAAGGGTAAATGATTATGTTATCATGACACACAGACATGCACACGCACACACACACACACATATCATAACACACACATCCCAACATACATGAGCAAATAGGAGTACATCAATCAATGAGGTCTCGTCCTAGTATGCATAGCATAAGATACTGAACTGAGAAAATTGTATTAACTGAAACCAGACATCACAAGAGTATGACCAGGGTAAGGGTCTTATTCAAAATAAATATAATGTACCACATTCGGTGCGGAAACCTCAAATCAATGTTGAAACAAAATGTACCCCTCCTTCCACCAAGATTTCCAAAAACTTTCCACGTTTTCTATGGGCCCCACAAATACATAACACTGGAAACTCAAACAACAGAGGCCTCTGTTGTTTGATTGGCCAAACGCCAATCAATGGCGTTTGGCCAAGAAGTACAAGAAACAAGAGATAATAGATCTGTCCTCGCAGTTCAACTTCAAATGTCAAGTCTGGACACTCGGTCTGTGTTCCGTCCCGGCGTGTACAATCAGCACGCCCTCAGTCCAAACGACAAGCTGGCCACGGAGACACATCCCCCACCGGCCTGGGCGGCCTCAACGCCTGTCTCTCTCGCTCTCTCTGAGTCTGGGCCTTTGCTCCGCTCAGCCGCCTCGTCTGTCTTTTTATCCTGCGCTCTCCTTCCGCTCCCTGGAAGCTCCGGAAGGCCTTTAACTGGCCTGTCAGAGCGTCTCCTCTTCTCTTTATGCCTCACCTCCTGTGTGCGTTGTTGTTCATCTTCTGCTCTTCTTTGTGGGAAATGTAGCCGCATGGGGCCTGACGCCTGACGCCGCGATGCTGTGTTGCATCCGAGCATCCCCAACAGAACAATAGCCAAAAGCCATATGAATAGAGATGTGTTAGTATTATGATTATTGTTGTCAGCTATGTCTAATATGTTTTAATCTTTATAATCCAACCCAAAAGTGACTGGCTAAGTCGATCCCGTTGAATTAAAGTCATGTATTTGACGGGTGGCCGGCATGTGTACACACCTGAGGTTTAGTTAAGATAAGATAAGATAAGATATTCCTTTATTAATCCCCCTTAGGAGAAATTCACAGTGACCAGCAGTACAGGGGATAGATGTGCAGTAAGAGCCTGGCTAAAGTCAATACACAATAAACAATAAATTAGATTAAATACGAGCTCTTAAGTCTGGTCGGTGACGAGTGAGAACCTGTATGCATACTAGTGTCCTTGATAGCTGTTTATGGTGCAAAATGCAAAGTAGATAGATAGTGCAAATATGCGGAAAGTGCAAGGTGCAAGATGTGCAAATTTATACAGGTATTCCAGGTACAACATATGAATAGACCTGGAATAACAACGGCTAGGACACAGTCCAAGGTGTGTGGTGTGGTGTATGTGAATGTGAAGTTCAGTCCATTCCATTTGTCTTTTGTCTGGTGGTGTTGGAGCTTCCTGAGCCTGATGGTTGGTGGGATGAGGGAGCGCCCAAGCACTTTGAGGCACTTGGCTGAGTGAGCAGGTTAGGTTTAGTGTTTCAGCGCACACCCTGATGCCTGCTGTTCTGTTTGATCTCCTCCAGGTTAAAGAGACCGTCCATGAGCTACAGCGACACCGTGGCCTTCGCCATGGAGCACAGCTCCTACCAGTGCTTCAAGAAGACGGCACACTTTGGCAGGTCAGTGTCTGTGTGCTTCAGTCTGCTGATACCCAGCACCCTGCTAGCGGTGTTGGGTATCAGTAGTGAAACATACCAACACAGTCTCACAGCAGTCTGTGAAATAGTCAGGAAATGTAATCTATTGATTCGTGTACATGGACACGAATTTCCTTTTTTTTCCGTTACATTCGGCAAGACTTTCAAACTAATGTACTTCAGTGGAAGTATTTCCGTGCCTGCACCACGTTTTTACAGTAAATAATACAGTACCCATGAGCCTCTTGGTGAAGACGCCAGCTAAAGCTGACCTGGACCCGCCACCAGTTCTCTTTTGATGATATTCTAACCCTACAGTATCATTGTTAGGGGTTAGGGTTAGGGTTAAGGTTAGGGTTAGGGTAAAGGTTAGGGTAAGGGTTAGGGTTAGAGTTTAGGGGTAAGGGTCAGGGTTAGGGTAAGGGTTAGGGTTAGGTGTTAGGGGTTAGGGTTTGGGTTTGGGTTAGGGTTAGGGTTATAATGAAAGTCGTGCTGAGTGTCACGAAAAAAAGAGAAATTTGTGTCCATGTACACGAATCAATAGATTAGGACTATTTCGTGACTATTTCACGAACTGCCGTGAGACTGGGTTGAGCATACATGCACACATGCAGGCATGCACACATGCATTTGTACATGCACACACGTTCAAACATACGCACACAAGACCTAGAGGGTCAAAACAATGCCTCATTGTAGGATTGATTTAAAATCGGCGTAACATACGGCGTTCAAACTTTCATAACGCCGCAATAACACGCTGCTGAAATGCCCTGTGTTGGTGGTTCAGAACAGTACACCACTTTTCTCAACTCTACAACAGCGTAAAAGACGGCATTTTGGACGGCTTTTGAGCGCGCCCTTTAAAGCATTAAACAGCGTTTTCTATAACACAGAATGTTTATGTATAAGCGGCCATGGGGCGGCCTAGTTGAACGAGACCGCAGTCTGCAAACAAACCCTTCTCAGACTTGCAATAGCAACAGTCATTGGGATTGATTTTATTAGGCAAATGAATATTGCCTATTAGTTAAACAGCCGCACTGAACATCAAGATGAAGAGATGTAGGCCTAGAATTCCACGGCGGTGTTATTGGCAGACATGTGGATCCATAGGCTACTGACTGAGAAGTAACTGCTGAGCTGGCACACTGTGAACAGTGTTACCTGTTTAGGTAGGTGCTGTTACCTACCTAATGTGGTAAGGGGTTTATGTACCAGGCCATAGTGTGACATCATAAGAGCATCATCTTTATCCCTCTTTGATAAGATAACAACTTTCTCCCTCTCACTAACCACATAAGGCACCAAAATGATATGTATAAGTGGAATTTGTGAGTTATTTATGAAATGATGTCCCATCCCCTGCCTTCTCATCTGAAGGGGGACACAGCTTACTGTACTATAACGTTTCTTGCTGGCTGGCAACGCCACGTCTTTCTTTCTTTCTGCAGGATACAATTGCTTGAATTTGCTTGAGTCATCATGTATTTCAGTTTCCAGTACATTTAGGAAGTCTTTATACATAGTTTGCACAAACTAGCGTCATGATGTTTCTGCCGTAATGGTAGAGAGATCCTCTTAAGAGTGTAATTTATTACTTGAATGTCCCATTTACACGTGCATAATATGAGAGCAGATAGATGCAGGCACACGCATGCATCGATGCTTATGTCAGCTCGCTGGTCATTGACCAGGGACTTCTGTGTGCGCAGTGTTTGGCTGTATCACAAGAGCTTGAATAATGATAACTAGCACACAATTCCCTCAGATTGTTATGGAAATCAATTCTTCAGTTTCTTCCGGCCTTATTTCTGCTTGGTCCTGAACTGTGTGTGTGTGTGTGTGTGTGTGTGTGTGTTTGCAGGCATGTCGTCAACTTCTTCCTGGTGCTGACACAGCTCGGGTTCTGCAGTACGTACATCGTTTTCCTGGCGGAGAACATCAAGCAGGTGGGGGATTATACATTCACAGCACTGGCACGGTTTCTATGGGATGGGAAAAACATGTTTAACCAGAAAATAGCAACGGTTAATGGGGGGGAAGGTTTTGCACTTGAATATATATTTTTTTTCTAAAGCTTAATTGATCATGAATAATACATATGATGTGTCAGCACAACCAGCACTTCAAGGGAAGGCACACATTTTGCACATTTCAGGCAAACAGGAAAACAAAAGATAAGCATGTGCACTTGACGGGCACCAATTATGAAACATTACGACCAGTGCTCACCATTTACTGTGTAGGTGTGCAGTCCGCCCTCTAATGTTATATACATGGCCTCAAAAGGAAGATGTGCAAGAAAAAGTCAGTGGCTTCTATATCCACTGGATATTATGGTTCATGAGAAACCTACAAGGTTATCTTTGACTGTTTAGGGGTACTTTCTATTTTGCATGCTGTGGTCAATGTCACCTTCATCAGCACACTCTTCTCTGGCGACACATTCAGTGATTTTTGCATGCTTCAAGCTGTGGATTGTAAAAAAATTAAGGTATTCATAAAAGAGACTGATGCAATAAAAAAAACTAAATAAAAAAACTAAACCAGGCAATCAGTCTGTAGGGTGAGGTTGGAAAAACAAACCACTTAAAAATGGCATTGTAAAATAACAACCCAATATGAAGTAATTTAATCACACATTATAGACATTAGAGTAATCAGTAATGTTTGATTACATCCTGTGATATTGGCTGTCGGGATAGTGGGCATAAGGGCATATGAAAGCACTACCACAACAGACTACTGAGTTAGGAATGAGTGTAGTTGAGTGCAGCTGCAACTCTCAGTCTCTAGAAGGCACTAGAGTCATGTCATCTAAAGACTTTGGCCTCAGCCTGTAACGCAAAGTACTCTGCTACCACAACCTTCTTCACTTCCCTTCCCTTCTCTCTCTCTCTCTCTCTCTCTCTCTCCCTCTCTCTCTCTCCTTATATACAGTATACATATGTGTGTGTGTATATATATATATATATATATATATATATATAATACAAATGCTAATTTCTGATGAGCACTTTCAGTCAACCCCTCCCAAATCTTTAGAAATATTCCCCTATCTGCATTCGATTGCAATCTCTTCCTTATCCCGTTTCATAGATAAGGCTTTCCCTATTTCCATATTCCATATGGGCAGAAATGGATGAAGCTAACTTTAATGCTGAATGCAGACCCAGAACGTGACTGCAATTAATTTGTCTTTTTATTTCTTTTTTTTCTTCTTCAAGTGAAATAACTCAAAGCTTAAAGGGATATTCCGCCATTTTTGGAAATAAGCTAATTTTCCACCTTCTCTCGAGCAAAACAATCGATCTTTACCCTTTTCCCATTCATCGAGCCGTTCTGTGAGTCTGGCGGTACAACTTTTAGCTGTAGCTTAGCATAGATCATTGGATCGGATTAGACCATTGGCATCTCGCCCGCTTAGAAGTGACTACGATTTCCGGAATTTTTCCCATTTAAAACTTGTCTCTTCTCAAGTTTGAAAGTGCAATAAGACCGACGGAAAATGAAACGTGGCGATTTTCTAGGCTGATTTTACCCGGAACTATACTCTCATTCTGCCGTAATAATCAAGGAAAGTTGCAAAGGTACCATGGGCGCAGTGATATGACGCAGCGCCTCAATAGTCCCTGTAGGCTTCTTCCGGCAATACAACCAACATGATTACCTGCTATTACCGGTGGTATACCGGGACTATACTTTGAGGCGCGTCATATCACTGCACACTAATATCCCTTTAATTAATCAGTTAATTTTAAGTTATGAATGAAATAATGATGACAAATGACGGCAAATCCTTTCTTGGCTTTCCTTAAACCAAGAGACACTCTCTCCCTCATGTGGAATGGCCCTCCTGGTGCAGCTTCTGCCTGCCGTCTGGTCCCATGGACACTGTAAATCTACCATTATTGCAGCTCTTCCTCTAGTGCAATTCGTAATTCTTTGTTGGGAAATAGTTGTTTTCAGTTTGTTTGAATAATAATCAGAAGAACCATGCAGAAACATATTGGACTGGTTGCTGAAATTCCTGATTTTCATGGCGTGTGCAACTTAGTTTTGCTTTCTCCACCCACATATGTCCACACAGGGAAGAGTTTGGAACACCAGTCCAGCACTTCATTCCACTTGCCGGCTCCCTTAGATTGACCCGGCATCCAATGTGCATCTATAGACTTATGATAATGTGATTTATCATCTAATTGTTTATGCTCATAGTTGAGGAGGGTTTATTTGTGAAGAACTGAGCAAAGCCCCTTATCCCCACATTGCAAAACAAACAGTGGGTTGACTGCTAAGGACTGGCTGAGCCTTCTGAAAACTGACGGCTTGCCCCCTTGTTTATCAGGAGTCAGATGTGTATACAATGCAGAGAGAAAACAAAGCAAAGCGAAACAAAAAAAAAGCAAAAACCTTGTATCTGCTTTCCGCCTGCCTTCACTCTGATTAGACCTCAGATAACAATATCTAGACTGGTGTGCAAGACTCCGCCTAAAATGTCTCCCCAAATATTCAAACATTCACCTTTTTCTTTTTGACCGTGCTCATCTACGTTGCCCCTCCGACAGGTAGAGCAGGCTTTTAAGGTCAAGAGATGGGGGGGGGGGGGGGGGGGGCATTTCTCTGCCTTGGCATCTAGCAGACGCAAATGGTCTCCTGTAGTTCCTCCTGTGGAACTTGAGGTGACCTTGCATGTCTCGGGCATCGCCGCCTCTCGGCCATGAACACTTCATCATTGGTGTTGGGAATGTGCCGTGAGTATCATTCATTCTAATGGTTGGGAATGTGCCGTGAGTATCATTCATTCTAATGACGCGTTCTCACACGTGTGTCACTGCGGTCACCCGTAACATGTGCTTTGTGGGGTCCTGATGGGATTGCTTGCCCTGCAGTAAGTGACTGCTGGGGCTTGCTTGTGCCTGTCGCCATCCAGCCGACTTCAGCGGTTCCTTATGGGATTATGTTTATGTTCTGTATGTCCGTGTGCATTATTTAATAGAACTTGTCCTAAGGGGGCCGCAGCGGAATATCAGGGGTGTTTTGATGCAGTCTGCCTGACATTTTGCATTGTGGCATTTTTACGATTAGGTTTTTGTCTGTCCTTACTGCCAACATGGGTAGCTCCTCCCTCGTCTTACCTCTCAGGTTCTGTGTGGCGTCATCCCCTTGATACCCCCGGAAGTAACCAACCTTGCTTGGTAAACACATGACCTGGTATAATAATATCATATAATATAATTTGACAACAGGGAGAGAGTTCTTATTGGTGTTGAAAAGGCCATCGGAACAGCCCAAACCAAGCACCCACCTGTGCGTTACTTCTCCATGTTGTTCAGCCACGATGGTAACTTGGAGAGGCACTGTGAAACATGTGAATGTGAGAAAGGATGGATGCTTGGCACTCTCCCACTTTAGAGTCTGCTCCCCATTGAGGTGGGTTAGCTTTGAACAGATTGTCTCACTAATCCTCATTTTATTGAGTCAAGAAGCTAACGGATCATTTACTAGATGATCGCTTTGACCTCTAACGAAACCCCAGATAAGAACCATCTCAGTCAAATCCCTCCTCCTCCTCCTCCGTTGCAGAGACATTGATGCAAAAATGTTCTGATCATTATTTCTCCTTAATGCTTAGCTCTTACAGCTCACGGAAGAGAGTGGTGCTTATCGACGAGCGAGAGTCCAATTCACTTCCAGCGGGGCGTTAATGATAAGCCACCCACCACACTTCTCAAACTCCTGGGTACTCACTGTTTGCAGATTTTGGATCTAGGATGGGAGTTCGTTGAGTGGGCTCTGTACTCACAGCATTTGATGCAATGTGCTGATGTACTCTGGTTTAATGAAAGCTAATTTAAAGAAGTCCTGACTTATGTGCTGTGCAAGATTGCGCACTGTATGTGAGAATGATATTCAATGGGTGAATAACAACAATAAACAAGAACAACAGGCTTGCTTATACAACACATTTTATTTCAGTTTAAAACATGTTGGCTTTGTAGTGATCTGATTCCTAAAACATATTTTCTCCGTTTATGGCACCATTTTCCATGACTGCCTGTTGTCTTTTCCCAAGTAGTGTGCGGGCAGTTTGATTGCTGATCTAAAAGATAAGCAATCTCCTCGGTAACGAGGTAACGAGGAGAAAATAAAGATCCAAAGAAATGTAAAAAACAAAATAAGACTCATCATTATAGCAAAAACAAAAAAAAAGGAGAGGATCAGCTACAAGAACCCACAATTAAAGGTGTGTGGCTGTGATTACCGTAACCTCCTCACATCAGAGGTTACCATCACTTCTAGTGAGTGTGTGAATACGTTTTGACTCCATGGCTGAACTTGTAACTCAAAATCCCATGTCCTCCATAGAAAAAACTGCAAGTTTGTGTAAGCCGTGTGCACCACATACCCTCTCTGGCCAGAACCCTCATCAACCCATCCGTGTGTGTGTGTGTGTGTGTGTGTGTGTGTGTGTGTGTGTGTGTGTGTGTGTGTGTGTGTGTGTGTGTGTGTGTGTGTGTGCGTGTGTGTGTGTGTGTGTGTGTGTGTGTGTGTGTGTGTGTGCGTGTGCGTGTGTGTGTGCGTTTGCGTTTGCGTTTGTGTGCGTGTGTCGATGTGTGTGCGTGCCTTCCCTTCAGGTGGTGGAGGGATACCAGGAGAACAGCACGCTGCCCACCACCGTGCCCCTGGCGCTGACCAACATGACCAACATCACCACCACGCCGGCGCCCGCGGGCCAGTCGACGGCCGACGCAGCGGGGGGCTGGGACCTGGACCTGCGTCTCTACATGCTCTTCTCCCTGCCCTTCCTCATCGCGCTGGTCTTCCTGAAGGAGCTGCGCAACATGGCGGTGCTGTGCTTCTTGGCCAACGTGTGCATGGCCGTCAGCGTGGTCATCATCTTCCTCTACGTCCTGAGCGTGAGTGTTCAGCGCCGAATGTAACGCCGCTGCTAACGGGAAAACCAATGAGGGAACGCTCGGTGTTAGACTTCATGCTGAAACTTGTGCGTCTTTCATTTCTTTACATCACACATTTATCATGATGAGCATGCTGGGCTGTAACACCAGTGTGGTAAACACAGCTCTTCATCAGGTTTTTTTCATGGGTCCATTGATCAAAAAGGTCCTTGTGAGGTTGAAAAAAAAAAAAGTAAAGACAAAGTCCTTGCTGACATCCCCGGGAGAAAGCCCCAGTCCAGAAGTCCAAACAGAAAATATCCAAACAAATAAAATAGACAAACTCAAGAGATGGACCTCACTACAAAAAAGTCTAAAGGATTTTACTAGGTAGTTAGTTCCTGTAGCCTGTGTAAAATGTCCACTAGGTCTCTCAAACCAGTACGTTGTTTTTTTTCTGACTCTGTACATACCCACTGACTCGGTTCACTGACTCTGCATGCCCCCACTGACTCTGCATGCACCCATAAATACACAAATACCCCTGAATAGAAATGGTTGTTTTTATTTTCATTTCTGATCTGAGCTTGCCTGGGTTCTTGCAGAGGTCTGGATAGTATCAAAAGTTTTGAACTCATGTTGTACTCATCAGAAAATAATAAATGTACATTCCATATATTTTTTTTGAAATTTATGATCGGTATGGCAATTATTACATTTGTAAACAATGGGCAATTAAGATGACAGTTTAGAGCACAACACAACAACCTCCATAATTTTACTTGTGGTTCTTCTAGGGAGCAGGTGGATATGTCTATATTGCATTGTATCTTCCAATGCAATGGAATATAATCTATTTATATATATTTAACAATATATTTAACTGGATTTAATCTACATGCAATCAAAAATAACCCTACAACAGACTGGCATTGATGTAACTGGTGC
This sequence comes from Urophycis tenuis, assembly GCA_036785325.1. Classification (NCBI taxonomy): domain Eukaryota; kingdom Metazoa; phylum Chordata; class Actinopteri; order Gadiformes; family Phycidae; genus Urophycis; species Urophycis tenuis. The sequence goes on from JAXIVH010000123.1 coordinate 490,378, forward strand.
TGAACTCCTGTTGTCGGGAGAACAAGCGCAGAGCCAGGCACTCACGAGCTCATAGGAGACCCCGGCTGAAACAAAGTGATAAGTCCACTGTCTTCTCCCCTTCTGTTGGCTGTCAGTCAGCGTCCCTCACCACACTGGGCTGCATTATCAGCCCCTGTCTAGCCTCGGCGGTTCAAACCACCTTTTACTGCCAACCCTTTTCCTTTGTTTCCCCCTTTGGACACGTATTGATTTGAAAAGGCAACCAAATTTAAGCAAAAGTGTGCAACTAACTATTCCTGCTATTGAAAGTAGGCTTGATTGGACTTTACCTTTTTTTCAGACATATCCACCTGCTCCCTAGACATTGTGGAACCTCTGATGTGAGGAGGTTATAGTAATCAGAGCCACACACCTTTAATTGCGATACTGTTGAGTCATATTTTCTTCTTAAAATGTCTTTTGCATCATTATTTTCTCCTCATTACCGGCATGTGGAATGTGTCACACGGGTGTTGAGACATTTGTTAACTGTCACAGTCCCTTAGATCAGCAATCAAACTGCCCTCACATGATCTGCTCGGGAAGAGACAACACTGCTTAAGGGTCTGGTCGTCTAAGACTTCATAAGAACCGCTTAAGAATTGTGCAACTCTGTACTCTATACTCAGAACCACCTCACTTGCTTTATAAAGTCAAGCGCTGTTGTTCTTTGATTATGATGTTGGTTGTTTTGAATCCATCTGTCTGTCTCTGCTCTCGCCGCAGGTTTGAACAATGAAAACTTGGGGGAACAGTTTTCAGATTTGTTGTGGGTAAATCAAGGACGTATACAAGTCTGGTGCACAGCAGAATGATTTGAACAGTGTCTTTAACCAGCGATCGCTGAACAAACAAGACAGGATGCACACAAAGCATCCATGAACTTCTTTGCCGTCTCCATGTTTAGATTACCACTGCCATTGATGTGTTTGATTGTTTTAATATTGATAGCATGATAATATTAACCACATACATCAACATCTATTTCTCCATGCTAGCAGGGTCTTCATTGAGATTGTCTCTATTCTGTGTGTGCGTACTTGGCATCTATAGGTATGTGCAAGTTGAAGCTTGCACATAACTCAGACAATAGTTTGTCTGAAAACTATTGCAGTGGTACTATTTACTGTATCTGCTGCAAGTGCAAATAATTGCATCACATTGGCTACGCACATTCAACATGAAGGATGATGCTCTTACAATGGTAGCCATTACAAGTTTATCACAAAGGCGCCGCACTACAACAAAACGAGTATTATTGTTTTCATCTTGCCCCGTGATACAGAGAAATTGACCTGTTTATAGAGTGTTACAACCCCCCTAGTTCTTTTCATATGTGCAGCAGAGCAAGCACAACTTTAGGCTCCATTTAATAACTCCCAAGGAGAGGAAAGGAAATAACCAACGTAGATCTAGAATGACAATATCTGATGCAGATCTAGACACTCGTAATTGTTACACAGCATCTCGCTGTGTAATTATTTGTCATTGAGAGATTCCTTTTTTCTTCCTTTTTGTAGTAAGCAGTGTTGGTGTCAGGTTTCAAGGGGTCAGAGGGGTTGAGGGGGTAATAGTAGATTGACCATCAAGACATTCTCTATATTGTACACTTTAACCTATAGAGCCCACAGCACCCCAAAGATATAAGCTCTGAAAGTATACAATACCTGTTCCACTTTGCTAAAACTTTGTGCCCAGTAGGTTCTTCTTTTAATTTTTTTTTTTTTTAGCAAATGTGGTGTGTCTGGAAATGGCTGGACTAGAGTGATAAATGTGTCAGTGCCTGCAAATTGCTTCAACACATTTGGGTGCAGCTCTTTGTATTTGGGTGAGTGCAGGGGACACCAAGGCTGGCCGTGTTTAAAATACAAGTCAAGTTGGCTGTGTCTACGGCGCCATCGTGAGTGGTGGCAGAGACCTGCGGTGTGGCGTGTGTGTGTGCATGTGTGTGTGTGCATGTGTGTGTGTGTGCGTGTGTGCATGTGTGTGTGTGTGTGTGCGTGTGTGTGTGTGTGCGTGTGTGTGTGTGTGCATATGTGCATGTGTGCATGTGTGCATGTGTGTGTGTGTGTGTGCGTGTGTGTGTGTGTGCGTGTGTGCGTGTGTGCATGTGTGCATGTGTGCATGTGTGCATGTGTGCATGTGTGTGTGCGTGTGTGTGTGTGTGTGTGTGTGAGTGTGTGCGTACAGCCTGTTTCACGGGGCTCACCGGCGCCCCGTTAACCATGTTCATCAATCACGCCGTCTGAATGATGCTTTTAAAAGGATTTGACGATGTAATTGGAAGCTCTGGAAAGTGCGGGCGAACAAGTCGATTGAGGAGAGAGGTTGGGGTGACCTGGTTCCTCATTGGGTCACCATCAAACTCTGACTGACTGATTTCTCTTTGTCTCTGTCTCTGTCTCTCTCTCTCTCTCTCTCTCTCTCTCTCTCTCTCTGTATATCTGTTTATCTGTCTGTCTGTCTGTCTCTCTCTCTCTCCCCTGTCTCTCTCTCAATCAATTCCATCCTGTCCTGTCTCTTTTGTGGGGAGGGGCTTGAGGGGTTGGGGTATTGGGGTATGTAGGTGATGGATGTGTTCCTCCTCCGTTTCTCCCTTCCCACTCTGTTCCATCACTCCGCGGTTGTCTGTGTCTGTGTGTGAGTGTGTGTTTGAATGTTTCACTTTTTCTTTGTGCTTTTGTCCGCAGGATTTGGGAGACGCCCGCCGCATCCCCCTGGCGGCGCCCGTGGGCAGGTTCCCTTTCTTCTTTGGAACCGCCATTTTTGCCTTTGAAGGCATTGGAGTGGTGAGTCCTGTCTCCACAGTCACACTCCCATGATGTTTCCACCCGTCTGTTCGTGTCAGTTTGTTCGTATCCCGCTTGCTGTCATTGTGATACAAACAACCAATAACAAATAACCAACGTGTGTGTGTGTAGCAGCTCCTACAAACCAATAGATCTCCAGAAAGGTCTTGTTACACTATAAGCATGGTGAGTAATGGGGCTATCAATGAGAACAAAAACAATGCCTTGTGAAAGTTATCATGAGGCTATGAGGCAATGCATTCTTTAATCTTGTGGAGATTTAAAGTTTGTCTGTGCTCTCTCCGGGTCAGAGGGTTGGGGGGGGGAGGAGTCTGCTGAGGCCGTCCTGCTGGAGGAGGGAGGGAGGGGGGAGCAGGCAGGATGATGTATGGGCTTGTACCTTTGCATATTGACTGAGGGGCACAGGAGTGCTCACTCACCGCCCTCCACAATTAATCAGCGCTCAGATGGCCATCACCACACTGACCCATCTAGTCGTGACCCAAGCAAAACCCACGCCGGTCCAGGATCACAGCATCTCTCTTTCAGGAGAGATAGCAGACAGAGAGAGAGAGAGAGAGAGAGAGAGAGAGAGAGAGAGAGAGAGAGAGAGAGAGAGAGAGAGAGAGAGAGAGAGAGAGAGAGAGAGAGAGAGAGAGAGAGAGAGAGAGAGAGAGAGAGAGAGAGAGAGAGAGAGAGAGAGAGAGAGAGAGAGAGAGAGAGGAAGGACATAGGATGGGGGAGAAGATGAGAGAGAGGAAAGGACATAGGATGGGGGAGAAGATGACGATAAAAAGGGGTTAGCCAATGAGAGTTGACAAAGTTGAGATACCTTTTTTCCCCTCCAACTTGTGGCTGTGCTGCATCACTGAACCCCATCCCTCCACACACACACACACAGACACACACACACACCATCCATTCTCCTCCTTACCCCCCCATCCAAACTATTGGAATGATCCACGACCCTGTGCGTCTCCTCGCTCACGCTGACAGCATCATTATCCGGCATGCGTGTGCGTGCCATCAGCACACCGATCCCCGGGCGGATAAGCCCCCCCCCCCCCAACACACTCATTTCGGTGCGGCGAGGGCGCTAAGCGATTCACCGGCACAACTTCTCCTGACGGAGAGGGATCTCTCTCCCGGGGTTGGCTGTGTGGCCCTGCACGTCACGGCCGATTCATATCTCACGGTCGCAACCTGGGGCTGGCCAAGACGCTCTCGCTGCGTTACAACCCCCAATTTCTCCTATACGCCACGTTTGGCATTCACAGCAGATGAGACGAGGGTAAACATGAGTGATCCCCCCCTCTTGGGGGGGAAACGGGGCTCAATTGCACTCGAGTTGTTCGTTCTTATGGTGACACTCCATCAGGAATGTAACCATGGTAAAAAAAAAACAACAACCCCAAAACAAAGCTCTTGAAGCAGAAGTAGAGAATGGTATCCGGAGGAGCAACTCTATGTCCTCTTATTGATTGTACAGCGCTGATAACATGGAACCTAACTGCCACGTCTGACCCCCACCGACATGAGCCGTCCAACTGAAAGTATTCACAACTCTCTTCCAAACTCTTCTGAGAGGCGTCTTGTTAGCGAGCTGCTGCCCATGACGAGCCATGCCAGGCCCAGCCCGACTTCACCTTCAGAACTGCTCTGCTCGCTGTAATTGCCACGGCCCGGCTTGCAAGTTGTTTGTTTGGCGCCGGAGGCTGAAAGAGCGTGACAGTCTTTGGCTGTAGAAGTCGGTGGCCTTGGTGTTGTACTGCGTTTGTCTCAACCGTTTTCATCCTTGTGTTCTCCTCGTGTCCGTCGGCCCTCACAGGGGTATGGCGATGTGTCGCTGGTGCTGAGATGAATGCAGAGTTTGTGCCGGTGAACCCAACCCCTCCTTTCCCCGGCTCTTTCATGATGCCTTAGTTCTGCTGTGAATCTTTCTCAAAACCTGTGTCGCATTAACGTCAAAAGCTTTGCTTGCTTGAGGCAGCAGATGGAACAGACTCTTAGAACTAGTTGTGCTATCTCTAAAGATGAGGGGGGGTGGGGGGCTTAGGCAAGGTGAACTACAGAGAAGTAACGAGTGTTAAAAGCAAAGAAGATGATTAGGACAGAACTTTGGGAATGCTCACCTGTTTCTAAACGAGAGGTGCACATCCCCATTTCGTCCTTTTTAGAAGGTTATTTGTATATTTAATATGTCGGCTTCTTTTGTGTTGGGTGGGGGGGTGGGTGGGGGGGGGGGGGGGGGGGGGGGACGGGACGCGAACATAGCGAGAATTTGCATGACTTTGATATTCTCCCCCCTCAGCTGGAGTCCTTGCTTGGTAGCCTGAAAGGGAAGTCAGCCCCACTCATTTTGGACAGTCACTTTAACAGAACATCAAGAATTGAAGATGAGTTGGCAGAGATCTCCAGCTCGTTATTTTTTTCAGCCTCAACAAAGAAATTCATTTTGATTCCTTCTGTGACCTATAATTTTTTAGGTCTCGTGGCCTGTACAGGTTTTGAAAGGTCCGAAATAGTTAACTTATTCTGAGTTGCGTGTGTGTGTGTGTGTTTATTCATCTTGCTGTTTTCACGTAGGTTCACACTCACGTAGGTATACATTCCATATGCAATCCACTTGAACTGTAGGCTTTCTGAGGTTGTGTGTCCTACCTGCCTTTTAGAGTTCACTTTGGCGAAACACAGATTTGGCGTCATTAGCTGGTGGAGCGCTAGCCTCTGTCTGAACTGCCGGAGCTGACCTGAGGTGAATTGGGGTGAGTGGGGTTCCAGCGGGAAGGCGGCTGTGCGCTGGTGCGAACCGTTTTTCACTCTCGTCTCGGGTCTTGATCAGATTTTCAAAGCCGCACGTGCGTATCGATTCTGCCGCTTTGTCATTTTCTCCTACTTTAAGGCCAGGACCGCCTTGTTTATTTCACTCATCCCCTCTGAAACGAAAAAAACAAACAAACAAAGCGAAATCCACCAACATGCAAGGACACGTTTTGAACTGCAACCTGAAAATGCCTAAAGGGTCTAGGTGGGAGAAAGTTATGACTGCCCGTTATGAAATGCATGGGACATAGTTACTGTGTTGCACTGTCTGCAGTCATGCTGGTACACATCTGTGGGAAAGCCCGCAGCACTAACCAGGTAGAGTATCCGTAGTAGTGATAAACCTGGGTACTTATGTACATATCCAGGTCCGCTAACCCAGTGGAACTAAGGGGAGTGGGGCAAAGGGAGGGGCTGTAGTACCAGATGGCAAATCAAATGGGTTCTGACTCAAATGGGTCAGCACCTATAAACCTTTATGCGTGGAACCAGCCGTAATGATTTCGCTGTCTGAATGACGAATCGCATTCTTTGCGGTGTGGGCTATTTCTTATTATATGCCTCCCATATTGGAAATCATCATAATTTGGTCATTATCAGTTGTGTAAAGGTCTTTGCACATTTTGACCCCCTTTCTGTAACAGGCCACTGGCAATGATGCAACGTTGCAGTTGAGAGTTGGGTCGTGACTTCGACATCCTCAGGAGACAGAAAGAGATGATGCCAAACTATGAGTAAAGTAGTACAACAAACATTTCTGCTGCCGCCCATTACAAATATACCTCAGTTGCCATTGGTGTTGTGCCACTAGCAGTAGGGGGAGGCATCCTTCGCTATGGTATGGACACTACTTAAGGGATTGGCTTTTCTTAAGAGTAGCACCTGTTGCCATGCTTATTTGTTTATAACTCAATAAATGCATGATGTTTTGCACCACACCGTCTTGACTTGCATTTTATAATCTTCAGATTGTCCAACATAGATTTTTAACGTTGGCTACATCTTTATAATATTCATCAATTCATAGGCCATCTTTTCCCCTTGTTTTGTCACCTTTGTCTTGACTTATCAATATCCAATACAATGTTTTGCCCCTTTGAGTATGGGAAACTGGGAGTTCATTAACTTTATTTTTCAAATTAACTCGTAATGGAGGGCAAATTCAATGGAACTTAGCCCTAAAGAAGTGCAGTAATGACTATAGTTTATTAGCCTAGTCATTGTATGCCTTCATAGTGCTTTAAGAGGATTGAATAGGCACTCCAAAGGTGTTAGTCCTGTTTTGATTAATTACAGATGAGTACATTGCGATTCAATTCAATTCAATTCAGTTCAATTCAAATCACTTTATTCATCCCCTAGGGGCAATTAAATCATCGAGACTTCTGCAGCACATATGTGAACCTTTCCAAAGCAACGGTGTTACAACTTTGTGACAGTATTTCTCACTATTGAGAACAACATTGCAGGCTCTCAGATCAACTTTGAACCTTGCTTCAATGTGCGTTGACTTTTCCGACAATCTTTTGAGCTGTTTTCTTTTGTCGTCACACATTTATCTCACAGATCTTGCACTCCACATCTCCTTTTTCCTCAAGCTCTGTAGGCTTTGCTCTGGCCCTGCTCAATGCCTTGCAGACCAAGAACATGTGTTTGTCTGCCTTCCTGTATACAAGTATATGGGGTTCAAATGGTCCACCACATATGCAGTGTGTCATTAAAATCTGTCCTTTCCATGAAATATGTGAAATAGTATGCCAAACATGATGTTTTTATCGGTATTAGTGTATTGTATAGACTAGGGGAAGAAGGGAAAGCAAATAATATTAACATAAGTTCCATGTGTATTTGTGCTCTACATGGTCATATGTGTTTATTGCTATGCATTGTACATGCTCAGTGTCAGATTATGAACATCATTCATTCAAGATTCAAGATTCAAGTATCTTTATTGTCAGATGTGCTACATGGCAGGCATATAGCACAGATGAAATTGCAGTCCTCTCAGACCTGCGGTGCAAAATAAACAAATGGACAAACAAAGTAGACAAACAGACATCGCACAGACAAAACACAGAAACACAGAAAGTACGAGAAAAAGTGAGGTAGTGTGTTGAAAAATAGTGCAAAAATATATTTAAAAACAGTAAAAGACATTTTAAAAGACATTCTAAAAGTGTCATAGTCAGGATTTAGAGTTTGTGAGTGGTGGTGGGAGGGTGATGGTCTGAGGTGGGTGCAAGGTTAAGAGTCTGTGGCAGGGGGGCAGAGGAGGTGGGGGGGGGGGGCAGGGGCAGAGCAGGGAGGGAGTTGAGCCTCCGGACAGCCTGGTGAAAGAAGCTGTCCTTGAGCCTGCTGGTTCTGGCCCGGAGACTCCGCAGTCTCCTCCCCGAGGGCAGAAGACTGAAGATACTGTGGGATGGGTGGTTGGGGTCACCAGCAATCCTGATGGCTTTGCTGGTGAGGCGGGTGGTGTAAATGTCCAAAATGGGGGGGAGAGAGACACCGATGATCCTCTCAGCTGCTCTCACTATGCGCTGCAGTGTCTTGCGGCAGGACACGGTGCAGGCACCGTACCACACAGTGATGCAGCTGGTCAGTAGGCTCTCGATGGTGCCTCTGTAGAAGGTGTGCATGATGGTGGATGAAGCCCCAGCTCTTTTTAGTTTGCGGAGGAAGTACAGGCGTTGGTGGGCTTTTTTGGCCAGTGATGCGGTGTTGTGGTTCCATGACAGGTCTTCGGAGATGTGCACACCCAGGAACTTGGTGCTGCTCACCCTCTCCACTGTAGCATTGTTGATGACCAGTGGAGCATGCTGTGTGTGCATTCTCCTGAAGTCCACAACAATCTCCTTCGTCTTCTCCACATTCAGACGGAGATTGTTGTTCTTGCACCACGTAGCCAACCTGTTCACCTCACTCCTGTAGATCGTCTCATCGCCGTTGTTGATGAGACCCATCACAGTTGTGTCATCCGCAAACTTGACGAAGATGTTGGAGCTGGATGTTGGTGTGCAGTCGTGGGTCAGCAGAGTGAAGAGGAGGGGGCTAAGCACACATCCTTGGGGGGCCCCCGTGTTCAGTGTGATGGTGCTGGAGGTGCTGCTGCCGACCCGAACTGTCTGTGGTCTCCCCGTCAGGAAGTCCAACAGCCAGTTGCACAGTGAGGTGTTGAGTCCCAGCTGGTCCAGTTTGTGAATGAGCTGCTGGGGGATGATTGTATTGAATGCTGAGCTGAAGTCGATGAACAGCATTCTGACATAGGAGTCTTTTGTATCCAGGTGGGTGAGGGCAGAGTGGAGGGCAGAGGAGATGGCATCAACGGTCGAACAGTTGGACGGATATGCGAACTGGAAAGGGTCCAGGGTGGGGGGGAGGGCAGACTTGATGTGGTGCATGACTAGCCGCTCGAAGCACTTCATGAGGATGGGAGTGAGTGCGACTGGGCGGTAGTCATTGTGGCAGGAGGGAGACGACTTTTTCGGCACCGGGATGATGGTGGTGGCTTTGAGGCATGTGGGGACAACAGCCTGGCTCAGCGAGGTGTTGAAGATGTCTGTGAAGACATCTGTGAGCTCCTCAGCACAGTCCCTCAGTACACGACCAGGAATGTTGTCGGGACCAGAGGCTTTCCGCGGGTTCGTCCCTTTGAGGGATTGCCTCACGCTATCTGGGGATAGCGTCAACACCTGGTCGCCGGGAGAGGGTGGGGTCTTCTGTGCCGGGGTGCTGTTGTCTGCCTCAAAGCGGGCGAAGAAGTCGTTCAGCTCATTCAGCAGAGGGGTGGAGCTGTCGCAGGTCTGCGGAGAGGGCTTGTAGTCCGTTATGGATTGGATCCCTCGCCACAGGTTCCTGGTGTCTCTGCTATTGCTGAAGCGGTCGGCGATCCTCCTGGAGTACCGTCTCTTGGCCTTCCTGATGCCGCGTGCCAGGTTGGCCCTGGCTGCTTTCAGGCCCACCTCGTCTCCAGCTCTGAAGGCGGTGTTCCGAGCCCTCAGGAGTCTGTAGACTTCCCCTGTCAGCCATGGCTTCTGGTTGGCCCGAATGCGGATGTATTGAATGCGGATCAATGCATTTCCGCATGTAGGAAGTGACGGTGTCCGTGTACTCCTGGAGGTCTGTAGTGTTGTTGTAGGTGGCTGCCCGTCTGAACATGCTCCAGTCAGTGATGAGGAAGCAGTCCTGGAGTGTCTCTGAAGACCCCTCAGGCCACACGCGTACCTGCTTTGTTGTTGGTCTGATGACTTTGACCAGGGGTCTGTATGCAGGCATCAACATAGTGGTGGTGTGGTCTGAGGCTCCTAGGTGGGGCAGGGCTTTGTAGGCCCCTCTATGCGTGGTGTAAACATTGTCCAGGATATTATTGCCACGTGTGGGAAAGTTGATGTGTCCATGGAGTTGTGGAAACACGCTCTTGGGGTTTGCATGATTGAAATCCCCAGCCAGGATGAGGAAAGCATCAGGGTGGGCTGTCTGCTGCTCACTGATGTGCTGGTAGAGTTCATACAGTGCCTCGCTCCTGTTGTTGTTGGAGCCAGGGGGGATGTATATTGCTACCAGGAGTATGGCACTATATTCCCTTGGCAGGTAGAATGGCCGGCATTTAATTACCAAAAACTCCACCAGTGTTGAGCAGTGTGTGCAAACCACAGCAGCGTCATGGCACCAGGCATCACTGATGTAAACACAGAGTCCCCCGCCGCGAATCTTCCCCCCTTCGACGAGCACTCTGTCCGCCCGGTAGCATGTTAGCCTGGCATGTTGAATGGCACAGTCCGGGACGCTGTCAGTAAGCCATGTTTCCACAAAAACAAAGGCACAACAGTCACTCACGGTTTTGGTGGATGTCCGGTGTAGACGTATATAATCCAGTTTATTGTCCAGCGATCGTACGTTGGCCAGTACGATCGTAGGGATAGCCGGCCGATGAGGGCTAGCCGCTAGCCTAGCTCGGATACCTCCGCGTTTGCCCCTCTTCTGCTTCCTCATATTCCGCTTGTGGCGCCTCCACTGGCGGCTGGTTGCAGGAGTGGGGGTCGGTGATTGAGCAGGCCGCTGGAGCAGATCGCAGTCGCGTAGTATTTTCGCGACTGCTGGATTTATGTCCATATTTGTAGTTCTGCCGATGGCGAGCAGAAACTCACGGGAGTATGTGTGTTTCGGGACAGATAGACGCGACGATGACGGACATGTGCATGTATGTACACCACACAAAAAACATAAAAACACCGATTCGACGGGAGAGAGAGGAGCCGCTGCGTGTGTACGCGCCGCCATGTTGATATATAAATGCTTTTCAATCATGCTTTTTCAATCATAAGCATGCTTTGGTATTTCACACCACTGGGCCTTGAAAGAAAGACTTTACACGGTCCCCACTCCAAAGACGCAAGCTGTCTTGCACGTGGTCTTGGCTCCTGCCCGCGCACCCGCATCCCTTGTCCACCGCTAGCTGTCTGGCTACGGCGGCGGCTGGCGGCGGCTGGGCCCGAGCGGTAGCTTGTTAACTCTGCCACCTGTTGAGTGCCAGCCTGACGCACACAGGCTCTCCACACCAGCATATCCCTTCTCCTTCCACAGCTCGTAGCCCCCTCGCCTTCTTCCTCTCTCTCTCTCTCTCTCTCTCTCTCTTTCTCTCTCGCTCTCTCTCTCTCTTTCTCTCTCGCTCTCGCTCTGGTCTCACACACTCAGCTTGGTGCATTCTGGCAAGTGACCACCAGCCACTGGCACGGTTCCAAGGAGCGTCCAGAGTTGTTATTGTTGTGTTTGTTAGCAGCCGGCGGGCGTGTCAGGAAAGCCTTGGTGAAGACTCACACTGGAGAGGAAGTGTGTGTGTGTGTGCGTGTGTGTGTGTGTGTGTGTGTGTGCTTGCGTGCGTGCGTGTTTGGATATTGATTTTGTGTGTGTGTGTGTTTGGATATTGATTTGTGTGTGTGTCGGTGTGTGTGTGTGTGTGTGGCGGGGATATCGATAGTTGTGCTGCGTGTTATGAGCAGCAGACTGAGCGGGTCTGCTGTACGGTCGTTTCTGTTTATTTTTTCAATACTGATTTTACATTTTTATTTTATTTTGTTCACTTTTAAAACACACCTGGTGCATTAACGGTGCCTGGCTGATACGTTTTCAATTCAAAGCATGAACATTGAACAAAACTTCTTTAAATGAACATCAAAGAAGG
>JAXIVH010001230.1:0-29364 GCA_036785325.1 Urophycis tenuis
TCACACTGCAGGTGCGGGGGCAGCGCAGGGCTCCTCCTCGCCTCACCACCATCTCCCCATCCCCTCCCCCATCCCCACCCCCCATCCCTCCCCCCTCCCCCCCCCATCCCTCCCCCTCCCACCCCCAGTCCCTCCCCCAGCACCCTGCTCAAACAAAACACGAAAATGGGAAAACTTTTTTGAAAAACTTTGAGAGTTTGGGGGGGCTTCTCTCCCGAAGCCCTGTGCCACATCCAGAGACTGCAGCTCATGCAGTAAAAGTAAGAAAAATAAACTGAGTTGAGTTTCAGGGGGAGTTGCAGTCCTCCCTGTAGCAATCTGTCAGGGAGTCAGTCCACCTTCCTCTGGGGTTGGGCTAGGGGCAGCTGTGTTCATTAGGCGCCGCGCACCGGCTCACCATCGCTGATTTGCTATCCGGATGTCTCGATGAGAGAAGTTTATTTAATGCCATCAAGAGAAGACGTGCGATGGTTGGTTTCAGGATATTCTCGACTGTGGCTCAACAATCTATTCCTCCGGACGTTATTGTTATTCATTGTCAGGACTCTCTCTCTGTCTGTCTGTCTGTCTGTCTGTCTGTCTGTCTGTCTGTCTGTCTCGCAATCTCTTTCTCTCTCACTCTTGCTATCTCTTTCTGTCATTTTCTCTCTCGCCTCTTGTTATATCTCTCTCTCTACCTTTCTCTCTATACCTCCCTCCCTCTCTCTCTCTCTCTCTCTCTTTCTATCTCTCTTTGTCTCACTCTCTTTCTGTCTCCTGTCTCTCTCTCTGGCTCACTCTCTCTTTCTGTCTTTCTCTCTCTCTGTCTCTGTCTCTGTCTCTCTCTCTCTCTCTCTCTCTCTCTCTCTCTCTCTCTCTCTCTCTCTCTCTCTCTCTCTCTCTCTCTCTGTCTCTCGACCACAGATCGACCCCGCCCTCCTACAGCAGACCCTGCAGCAGGGGGGTCTCCTCTCCCACTCGCTGGGCAGCGACGGCGGCCTCATCTCCCACTCCGGGGGTCACCTCATGACCTCCGACGCCGGCGGGCCCACCAACGTGGTCCTCCACCCGCTGACCAGCCTGGCGCTGCAGCCCGGCGCCATGGCCCCGGCCCAGGGCGCCATGGCGGGCCTGGGCGACCCGGACGCCCCCGGTAGGTCGCAGATCCGGCAGCCGCTGGTCCCGCACGCCGTCCGTCGTTCAAAAACACGTCTTTACATTTTCATCCACGTCTCTCCTTTTGTGCGGAATTATATTTAGCATGAAAATATCTTTTTCAGAGCTTATTGTGTTACCAAGGGGAGAAACGCGGCCAGACGAGAAATTGGGTATCTGCTGTTATATTGTATTGTGTTCTCCAGCATGAGCGCTTATCCTCAGACATTATCGGAATCCCCGCGACGCTGGTCGTCGCGCCGACGGCCTACAGCCCGTCTCGTCGTCGACGCCGCCTTCACGGTCTTCAGAACCTTGAAACGCTCTGCGCACAGAGAAGCGAAAAAGCCGCCCCAAAGCTTATCAGATCGGAGTAATTGCGGGGCTGGAGACTGTGAAAGCCGCCGTTAAAAGAAGGAGAGAGACTTGAGTTTTGATGCTAAAAAAACAGGAGGGTCGGTATAGAGTGGGGGATGAAGGAGCGAGATCCCCATATGACCACCGCACCCCCCCCCTTCCCCCCCCCCCCCCCTTCCCCCCGCAGGCTCCCAGGACCTCAGCCACGTGATGGGCGGCGCCGGCTCATGGGCGGCGTCGGGGGAGGCGGCCACGAGATCACCCTGACCATCAACAACTCCAGCCTGACGCAGGCCCTGGCCCAGGCCCAGGCCCAGCAGCAGGCCCACGCCACGGGGCCCGCCAACTCCCAGGAGATCACGCTCACCATATCAGGTAACCGGGGCCCCGTATTCACAACGGCCGCCGTTCTGAGCCTCGGGCCGCTCGGCGGGGGCTCTACGGCTAGCGGGCGGGCAGTCGGCGCGGGGCCCGTTGGTATTTGTAGTCCGCGCGGGCCTGTGGTATTTTTAGTCCGTGCGCGGGGCCCGTGGTATTTGTAGTCCGCGCGGGGCCAGTGGTATTTGTAGTCCGTGCGCGGGGCCCCGTGGTATTTGTAGTCCGCGTGGGGCCTGTGGTATTTGTAGTCCGTGTGGGGCCTGTGGTATTTGTAGTCCGCGTGGGGCCTGTGGTATTTGTAGTCCGCGCGGGGCCGTGGTATTTGTAGTCCGCGCGCTGCCGTTACGACGCCCCGCAGACGCGGTTCAGGCTTGCAGAGCTCGCTGATACGCGCCTTGAACCGTGCGCGGGACCCCCCTCATTACGTCAGGCGCGGTCGGCGCCGCCGGTTCACGCAGGGCGGCCGTGAAGGAGGCTTGACGTGTCTCGCTCAGACACGGCTCTACGCTTGGCTCAGAGGGGGGGGCGGGAGCCGGGCATCGAACCCAGCATCCCCTGCTGGCCCGCCGTACTGGCTCGAGCTACTGCCCACCCTGAGGTGGTGGAGGTGGGAGACACACCCCTGAGCAGACCCCCCTCCTCCTCCTGGCCCTGTTATCCCCCCCCCGCCCCGCACACCACAGTCATAGCGGGGGGCCAAAGTCAAAGCCGCGGTGCAAATCATTTTTCTAAATTTTCCTCGTCCTAGACTTCCAACTGTTAAATTATCGGTGTTTTATATACTTATTCCCCTGCGTACTTAGAGACCCCAGGCAGGAGGTTTTACCGCGTGTGAGCTCTGAGGGGAAGTGAAAGCCAACAACTAGATGACATGCATTGAACTGCTTCATAACAAACCTCATAAACTATGTATTTGCTATAGTCACAGTGAGGTTTAAAGCTACGGTAGGTGGGGTTTGAGGGTTCTAAAGAGAGACCGCTTTAAAAAGAAAACAGAAATGAGAACGATTTGAAACTAAACAGCCAAAAACAAATGCTCCCTCCCTCTGTCATTCTGGCATTTGAGAAGTGTTCCATTTCGCCCACCTGTGATTGACAAGTGTGACCGATTCCCTGAACAGAATCAGGGAAGAGTTGCCCCTGATTGGTCATAATTGCGGTGAGATCGGTCTACAATCTGAATTGACAGGCGCAGGCCTCTCTGAGTGTAGATATTCTCCCAGAGCATTTCACCCACTAATCGCTGACGAATGGCTATGGTAATTCCAACACGTTTCACTGAAATAATAGCTAATAGAAAAAACTAACTAGAATTCCAAAAATCGCTGGCATTGCCTAACGTTGCATTTCAAAACTTTTCAAAGGCATCCAACTTGAGCGCTTCCGTTCCAATCGACGATCAATAGCCGTGAAAGACAATTTCATAAAAATATGCAACAGTGACTTCACATGCGCTGACTTCACCTTTTACTATTTTGATTGTCTTGGCTGCACATACTTGTAGATGATTAAGTCACGGTAAAACCTATACCGCATGAATGTACCTGTAATACAGCCGTGATCAAACAACGACAACACTTGGGTGCTCTGTAGATAAAGACTGAACAAAATACACTGTGAAGTCTGAGTATGGACTAACTGTGTTTTTTTAACCTTGGTGTTGGATAGGTCAGGACCTGCTCCCCCAGCACAGCGCCCCTGGTGGGCAGGAGATGAACAGCGGGATCCGGCTGACATCCCCACTGAACGCCCAGACCACCAGCGCCACGCTCACCATCACCAACGACCAGCTGCTGCCTCAGAGCCCCACCAACACCGGCCTGACAGGTAGGCACCAAGCCACAGAGAAGAAGCCTGTGGTTCCTCGAACAGCTTGCTGGTGGATCACGGTAGAGACTAGCATGCAGCCCCTCCAACGGCCTGTACATGGTTCATGGTAGAGACTAGCGTGTAGTTCCTCTAACAGCCTGTAGGTGAATCACAGTAGAGACTAGAGTGTAGTTCCTCTGACAGCCTGTATGTGAATCACAGTAGAGACCTGTGTGTATTTCCTCTAAGGGCCTGTAGGTGGTTCACAGTAGAGACTAGCATGCAGTCCCTCTAACAGCCTGTAGGTCGTTCATGGTAGAGACTAGCGTGTAGTTCCTCTAACAGCCTGTAGGTGAATCACAGTAGAGGCTGGCGTTTAGTTCCTCTAACAGCCTGTAGGTGAATCACAGTAGAGATTAGCGTTTAGTTCCTCTAACAGCCTGTAGGTGAATCACAGTAGAGATAAGCGTGTAGTTCCTCTAACAGCCTGTAGGTGAATCACAGTAGAGATTAGCGTGTAGTTCCTCTAACGGCCTGTACGTGAATCACAGTAGAGACTAGCGTGTAGCTCCTCTAACGGCCTGTAGGTGGTTCACAGTAGAGACTAGCATGCAGTCCCTCTAACAGCCTGTGGGTGGTTCATGGTAGAGACTAGCGTATAATTCCTCTAAGGCAGGGGTCTCCAACCTTTTTTTCCTCTGAGAGCTAATTTTAGCCGGAGGTGGTGCGGGAGGCGGAGCGCTACCAGTTAGATCTGGTGGGGCTCTCCTCCACGCACAGTCTCGGTTCTGGAACCGTACTCCTGGATAGGGGTTGGACGCTATTCTTCTCTGGAGTTGCCCAAGGTGCGAGGCGCCGGGCGGGTGTGGGATACTCACAAGCCCCCGGCTGAGCGCTGCTATGTTGGAGTTTACCCCGGTGGACGAGAGGGTCGCCTCCCTACGACTACGGGTTATGGGGGGGAAAACTCTGACTGTTGTTTGTGCGTATGCACCGAACAGCAGCTTGGAGTATCCGGCCTTCTTGGAGACCCTGAATGGAGTCCTGCAGGGGGCTCCAGTAGGGGACTCCATAGTTCTGCTGGGCGACTTCAACGCGCACGTGGGCAATGATGGAGACACCTGGAGAGGCGTGATTGGGAGGAACGGCCTCCCTGATCTAAACCCGAGTGGTCGTCTGTTATTGGACTTCTGTGCTAGTCATGGACTGTCCATAACAAACACCATGTTCGAACATAAGGTTGCTCATAAGTGTACATGGTACCAGAGTACCTTAGGTCAAAGGTCGATGATCGATTTTGTAATCGTATCATCAGATCTGAGGCCGCATGTTTCGGACACTCGGGTGAAGAGAGGGGCGGAGCTGTCAACCGATCACCATCTGGTGGTGAGTTGGGTCAGGGGGTGGGGGAAGACTCGGGACAGACCTGGTAAGCCCAAACGGGTAGTGCGGGTGAACTGGGAACGTCTAGAGGAGGCCCCTGTCCGAGAGACCTTCAACTCAAACCTCCGGCGGAGCTTTTCTGGCATCCCTGTGGAGGTTGGGGACATTGAACCTGAGTGGTCGATGTTCAAAGCCTCCATTGCTGAAGCTGCAGTGGGAGGCTGCGGTCTCAAGGTCTTGGGTGCATCAAGGGGCGGTAACCCTCGAACACCGTGGTGGACAGCGGTGGTCAGGGAAGCCGTCCGACTGAAGAAGGAGTCCTTCCGGGATATGTTATCCCAGGGGACTCCGGAGGCAGTTGCAGTGTACCGAAGTGCCCGGAGGGCGGCGGCCTCTGCTGTGGCAGAGGCAAAGCAGCGGGTGTGGGAGGAGTTCGGAGAAGCCATGGAGAAGGACTTTCGGTCGGCGCCAAAGTGCTTCTGGCGTACTGTCCGACACCTCAGGAGGGGGAAACGGGGAACCATCCAAGCTGTTTACAGCAAGGATGGAACGCTGTTGACCTCAACTGAGGAGGTAATCGGGCGGTGGAAGGAGCATTTTGAGGAACTCCTGAACCCGACTAACGCGCCCTCTTTGGTAGAGGCAGAGCTGGAAGCTGATGGGGGATCGTCGTCAATCTCCCTGGTGGAAGTCACTGAGGTAGTCAAGCAACTCCGCAGTGGCAAAGCCCCGGGGGTTGATGAGATCCGTCCAGAAATGTTGAAGGCTTTGGGTGTGGAGGGCCTGTCGTGGATGACACGGCTCTTCAACATCGCGTGGAGGTCGGGAACAGTGCCGAGGGAGTGGCAGACGGGGGTGGTGGTCCCCCTGTTCAAAAAGGGGGACCAGAGAGTGTGTGCCAATTACAGGGGCATCACACTTCTCAGCCTCCCTGGTAAAGTCTACTCCAAGGTGCTGGAAAGGAGGGTTCGGCCGATAGTCGAACCTCAGATTGAGGAGGAACAATGCGGATTCCGCTCTGGTCGTGGAACAACGGACCAGCTCTTCACTCTTGCAAGAATCCTGGAGGGGGCCTGGGAGTATGCCCATCCGGTCTACATGTGTTTTGTAGATCTGGAGAAGGCGTATGACCGGGTTCCCCGGGAGATATTGTGGGAGGTGCTACGGGAGTATGGAGTGAGGCGGGCACTTCTCAGGGCCATCCAATCTCTGTACACCCAAAGCGAGAGTTGTGTCCGGGTTCTCGGCAGTAAGTCGGACTCGTTTCCGGTGGGGGTTGGCCTCTGCCAGGGCTGCGCTTTATCACCAATCCTGTTTGTGGTTTTCATGGACAGGATATCGAGGCGTAGTCGGGGGGAGGAGAGGTTGCAGGTCGGTGGGCTAGGGATCTCATCGCTGCTTTTTGCAGATGATGTGGTCCTGATCGCATCATCGGCCTGTGACCTTCAGCACTCACTGGATCGGTTCGCAGCCGAGTGTGAAGCGGTTGGAATGAGGATCAGCACCTCTAAATCTGAGGCCATGGCTCTCAGCAGGAAACCGGTGGATTGCCTACTCCGGGTAGGGAATGAGTCCTTACCCCAAGTGAAGGAGTTTAAGTACCTCGGGGTCTTGTTCACGAGTGAGGGGAGGATGGAGCAGGAGATGGGCAGGAGAATCGGAGCAGCGGGGGCGGTTTTGCATTCGCTCTACCGCACCGTTGTGACGAAGAGGGAGCTGAGCCAGAAGGCGAAGCTCTCGATCTTCCGGTCTATCTTTGTTCCTACTCTCACCTATGGTCATGAAGGTTGGGTCATGACCGAAAGAACGAGATCGCGGGTACAAGCGGCCGAAATGGGTTTTCTCAGGAAGGTGGCGGGCGTCTCCCTTAGAGATAGGGTGAGGAGCTCAGTCATCCGGGAGAGACTCGGAGTAGAGCCGCTGCTCCTTTGCGTGGAAAGGAGCCAGTTGAGGTGGTTCGGGCATCTGATAAGGATGCCCCCTGGGCGCCTCCCTATGGAGGTGTTCCGGGCACAACCAGCTGGGAAGAGACCACGGGGAAGACCCAGAACGAGGTGGAGAGATTATATCTCCACACTGGCCTGGGAACGCCTCGGGATCCCCCAGTCAGAGCTGGCTGATGTGGCCCGGGAAAGGGAAGTGTGGGGTTCCTTGCTCGAACTGTTGCCCCCGCGACCCGACCCCGGATAAGCGGTAGAAAGTGAGTGAGTGAGTGAGTGAGCTAATTTTATGAAATGAAAATGGCCGAAAGCTACTCATGTTTTATTTATTCTCATATCATATTTCAACCTAAATAAACAAAATATGCTTATTTTTCCTGGACATTTACAAAACGTCGGTGTCCACAACTTACATTTTGCATTCCAACATCACGTTACCTTCGTGAAACATACCTCTGTTTCCCACTCGTCATGAAAATAGTACGTTTTTAGCCTCTTATTAGTACCTGTCACGGCCATGGTTGCTGCCCATCTCACATCACCACTGACTCGTCAAGCTTGACAGCAGCAAAACTGATTGACAGCTAATTGGCAAATAATCATTTCGTGTAGGAAGGGGGCGGGACATCTATGAATTTGATTGGATATAATTATAATAGTTGGAATTTCCCAGCATGGGATTAATAAAGTATTTCTATTCTAGTATTTCTATTAACCCTTTGGCGAGCTACTTGAAAAGGGGTTGCGAGCTACTGGTAGTTCACGAGCCACGTGTTGGAGACCCCTGCTCTAACGGCCTATAGGTGGTTCACAATAGAGACTGCATGTAGTTCCAATAATGGCCTGTAGGTGGTTCACAATAGAGACTGCATGTAGTTCCAATAAGGGCCTGTAGGTGGTTCACAATAGAGACTGCATGTAGTTCCAATAACGGCCTGTAGGTGGTTCACTGTAGAAACTTGCAAATAGTTCCTAGTTGTACGGACACCCAGCTGTAAACAACTGGGTGTTTGTTGTAGGTGCTCACAACTGTGCGTGAAATGTGTTTGTATTTGTCACACACACGCACACACACACACACCCACACACACACATTGAGGGTAAAGTGGAGAAGGGCATTTAGCCGACGCTTTTGTCCAAAGCGACTAACAATCAGTACATTTGTGGGGTTCAACATGTGGACAGTTGGAGGAGGGGGATCAAGGGGAACCACTGACCCCACGGTTAGTGGACGACCCGCTCTGTCCACCCGCTCTACCCACTGAGCTACCGCCGCCCCCCCCCACATTAGCCATGTACTTGGACACGAATGCCGATGCGTGTAGCCGCGATGTCTTCGCCTTATCTCACCCAAGCTGCGTTCTCGCCATGCGTGTCCGCGCGCTTCCAAGTGTTTCTACAGCCTTCCTGTCGCGGCCCATTGAGGCCAGCGTTTGTGTGCGTGTGAGTCTCGGGGCGTACCCGACGCCTTCGGCCGACGTGTCCCCCCCCCCCCCCCCCCTCTCTCTCTCTCTGGCGTCGCTGCGTCAGCTCCGCCTCCAGCCCTCGGCGAACAGGCTTCGCCGGGGAACGGGCTCAGTGACGGCGAGTTCCGTGGGGGCGAGGAGAGTCAGGCGCTGCTGAGGACTGCGTGTCTGGTTGTCTCGCTTTGCGGCGCTGCCGAACGATCTCATCTCCGTCTCTCGTCTCAGCCGGGACCGCCGGCCCTGAGCTGGAGGAGAGGCAGAACGCCTCCGTGTTGATTTAGATATTCAAATCAAGAGGCCTGATGAGGATTGCGATGTGTGCTAATGAGGTGTAAAACCTGACACCTGAAGCATTTATTTGGCTTCAAAACATTCAAAATTTGCAACTACTCTGCATGTTTTTTTTAGTCATTTGCCTCAATTATCTGTCTCTGTTTACAGTGTTTTATTCTGTGTCTGTCTCTCTCGCGCTCTGTCTATCTCTCTCACTGCCTGTCTCTCTTTCTCTGTTTCTCTCTCTCTTTCTCTCACACTGCCTCTGTCTTTCTCTCACACTGCCTCTCTCTCTCTCTCTCTCTCTCTCTCTCTCTCTCTCTCTCTCTCTCTCTCTCTCTCTCTCTCTCTCTCTGTGTCTCACTGCCTCTCTGTCTCTCTATCTCACTGCCTGTGTGTGTGTCTCCCTCTCCCCCCCCCCCCCCCCCCCCCCCCCCCCCAGTGACCAGCCTGCCGCCCAGCACCAGCCTATCACACACGGCCGTGTCCCAGAGCCTGGTGATGTCACCGGGAGGCGTGGCCCCCGACGGCAGCGTGACCCTGACCTTGGCCGAGGCTCCGGGCATGTTCGAGGGGGTGACCCTCAACCTCAACCCTCAGGTAGGGCCCCCCCCCCCCCCCCCCCCCACCGCTAACGTAGCGTAGCATGCCGCGGCGTACCGTAGCAACGGCGAAGCACACGGCGGCTTCCCCCCCCGCCTGAACATCGCGGTTGCCGCTTGTCGTTAAGGCTGAGGGCTCCGGGGGGGGCGCGGGGAAACTGAATTATTCAAGTTAATATAATTGTGATGTCCCACCCAGCTGCCAAACAGGGTTTTTTTTTTTTTTTTTTTTTTTTTTTGCATTTCTCCATCCCTGTTCCAGGGCCAGACATTCCCCGGGGTGCTGAGTGATGCGAGTTTGCAGGGGCCATCAGGCAGCTCGGTGCAGCCCGTCCTCCTGGTCTGTCATCCGCCCCAGGGAGCCAACGGAGCCCAGGACAATGGCTTCAATGTCAGTGTGTGTGTATGTGCAGTGTGTGTGTGTGCAGTGTGTGTGTGTGTGCAGTGTGTGTGTGCAGTGTGTGTGTGTGTGTGTGTGTGTGTGCGTGCGTGTGGCGTGTGCAGTAGTAGTGAGGTTGCACGGTTCCGATCGCAGCTGCCAATGACACCGCTAGTATTCCTGTTATCTCCTGTTAGATAACTTCTGCACAGCCACAAACAGGACTGCAGTATCTCTCCCCTTTGTGCGCGCACACACACACACACACACGCACACACGCACACACACACACACACACACAGACAGACACACACACACACACACACACACAGACACACATACGTGCGCGCCCGGGCGCCGCACTCTTTTCTAAGCGTACGCATGTGTGTGTGTGTGCGTGTGCGTCTGTGTGTGTGTGTGTGTGTCTGTGTGTGTGTGTGTGTGTGTGTGTGTGCGTGTGCGTCTGTGCCACACAGCTCGTGGGGGAGGGGCCGGCGGCCGACGGCGCCAAGGACGCCCAGGAGGAGTCGCCGCTGAGGAACCAGTGCTTCTACTGCAGCCACGTGTGTCAGAACGCCAACGCACTGCGCCGCCACTGCAAGCAGACGCACGGCAAGGACCGCTGTCACGTGTGCCGCGTCTGCACCAAGGCCTTCAAGAGAGCCACGCACCTCAAGGTATACACGCAGGCGCGCACGTGAGCACGCAGGCACGCACACAGGCACGCACGTGCACATGCACGCATGCACGCACGCACGCGGGCGTGTGCGCGTGTGTGTTCGCGTTTGCGCTCTGAAGCGTGGGTGTGTGAACGTGGGACTCGAGGACTTTTGAGAAACATTGGCTGATCTTTTGGCAGAACTTTTTCATCTCACTCCAAGAATAGACTTGGGCAGGGGTTTGCTCTCTATATTCTCCGTTGTATATATTCTGTCTGTTTTCGCTGTCGTATTGCCTCAGCTGCAGTCCTCCCCGCGGTGTAATTCAGGTGCTGTGTGTCGTTCGTCCCCTCGGCTTTCCCATTAGGCTGTGCCGCAATATAAGGCCATTGCTTCCGCCGATTGTGGAAAGTGGCACAAAACCCCCCCCCCCCAAACGGAGCAGTTTAGTTTCATAGCAACTTCATCAACTATCCAACTATCTCCCAAAGTGTTGCCTCTCTGTTCATCCTCCCCGCGAGCTGGAGAATCAGCCGCAAACAACCAGAAGGAGGAGGAGGAGGAGGAGAGGACCAGCTGACGGGATGAAGGATGAGCCATCTTTTATGTCGGGGGGAAGGGGTGCAAGGACACTTCTTTGTTTCTTTCTCAAGTGGGCTTTCTGACAGTGCCCCCCCACAAACACCCACTCTCCTATACAAAAGAGCAGTCCTTCATGCCGGAGAATTTTAGTATTGTGTTAATGCAGCCGCAGAGGGTCCCTCGCCTTCCCCCCAACGCCGCAGCAGCGGCGACGGCGACGACGGCGTTGTTCACATGCCCCGTGTGAAAAATGTACGACAACCCCCCCCCCCCCCCCCTCGGGTATTGACACACGCCGCCCCACTCAGGAACACAAGCGCTAGAGGTCAGGTGCAAACAACCCCAAAGAGCTGAGAGAGAGAGAGAGAGAGAGAGAGAGAGAGAGAGAGAGAGAGAGAGAGAGAGAGAGAGAGAGAGAGAGAGAGAGAGAGAGAGAGAGAGAGAGAGAGAGAGAGAGAGAGAGAGAGAGAGAGAGAGAGAGAGAGAGACGCGGCCCTGTGATGCCTTGCCTGGCTTGCTGGTGGATCATCCTGAGAGCAAGGCACGTACGCCGGCCCACTTGAGTTTCGTTGCCTGTGCTGACTGTTTATAGATTTCTCACCCAGGATCTCTCTGTGACGTCCCTCGTCCCCAATCTCAGTCGATATGAGGTTCTGAAGGTTTTTTACCAACACCACCACCACCACCACCACCACCATCACCACCACCCCACCACTACCACCACCACAACCATGACCCCACCACCACCACCACCACCACAACAACCACCACCCCACCACTACCACCACCACAACCACCACCACACCACTACCACCACCACAACCATCACCCCACCACCACCACCACCACCCCACCACCACCATCACCACCACCACCACCACCCCACCACAACCATCACCCCACCACCACCACCACCACCACCACCACCACCACCACCACCACCATCACCACCACCACCACCACCACCACCACCACTACCACTACCACCATCACCACCACCCCACCACCACCACAACCATCACCCCACCACCACCACCCCACCACCACCATCACCACCACCACCACCACCACCACCACCACCACCACCACCACCACCACTACCACCACCACAACCATCACCACCACCACCACCACCACCACCACCACCACCACCACTACCAGCATGCATGGGGCAGAAAGACAACAGTGTGCTGCGTCTGTGTCAAGGCTCCCTGCGCCGGCTGATGACCACTCCAGACCGGACCGAACGCAGCAGACTCTCGGTACATCCGCTCTCCTGGGTTCACCCTCTCTCATGGGCGCAGCGCAGCCCACAATCAAACCTGCTTTGTTCTCAAGTGCACCGGATTTTCCCCCAAACCGTAATGACTCAGGGCTCCTGTCGCCTGATGCTAATCAAACGCAATTACGTTATAAATCCATTTCTGGTCCTCCACTGCATCAATTAGCCTGCGAACCAGCAAAATCTGCCAGCCGGGATTTGCTTGATTCGCTCTGGCATATGGTCTGCCCACCCCACCCCTCCCCCCCCTCCTGACAGATCTCCAGTCAGCTGTGCCCGGGCCAGGCCAATCACAGCCGTGCATCACATATGGGGCAGATACCATGAACAGATGACCAAGATGGCCGCCGCTAACGTGCAGCGAGGCTGTTGAATCCCGCGGTCGCAACAGTATTCAACAGACCGGACTTTCTCTTAAAGAAGATCAAACCACTGCACTCGACGCTTTTGTGGACATGAGCAATGTGTTTGCCGTACTCCCGCCAGCATTTGGCCAAAGTTTTGGTCCACCCGTGCACATTAGTCCGAGTGATCGATGGGGCGCCACATCTCTCCGTTTCATTTATTTTTTTATTCGGAGCGCGTTCCCTGTCGAGAAAGATGGAGCGGGTTCCCTTTTGGTATCTCAATCCGTTGCCCTTTGGAGGTCTGCATCATTTCATTAGGGGCGGAGAGACGCCACCCCCTCGCTGCCTGATTTGTCAGGTGAACAAAGGACACTAATGAAAGGTTTTTTTTTATGTGGCAGCGAGCGCCTCACTGCAGGGACAAAGCCGAG
This sequence comes from Urophycis tenuis, assembly GCA_036785325.1. Lineage (NCBI taxonomy): Eukaryota > Metazoa > Chordata > Actinopteri > Gadiformes > Phycidae > Urophycis > Urophycis tenuis. The sequence continues at coordinate 13,023 of JAXIVH010001230.1, forward strand.
TGGTAAATGGCCTAATGGCGGTAGATTTCTCACAGTTGAGGGCTGTGAGAGAAACCTTTAGGGTTCTTTTTTTTGAGGGCTGGTACACACATCCCTGCATCACCGACAGCTGGGTAGATTAAGTCGATTGCCAACTGAGAGGAATCGAATCTCGCCCTGGCCGTCAACCCCCCCCCACCCCCCCAGTCATGTCATGTTGGGTTCCACACACACACACACACACACACACACACACACACACACACTTACATACACACACACACACACACACACACACACACACACACACACACACACACACACACACTTTCATACACACATATTCAGATACACAAACAAATTTACATACACAAACACAGACACACACACACACACACACATGCCATTGTTAAAACCATAAGACGAGATAATTGAGGCTTATGAGCGATGCTGTATGGGGGGGATCAGTTAACGTGTCAGCTAAAGCCACAGTGTCAATAAGAAAGTGGCTTATTGATTTTCCGCATATTGTCTGGTGTCTTATCCCTCCCTCCCTCCTTACATCCCTCCCTCTCTCTCTCTCTCTTCCCCTCTCTCTCTCTCTCTCTCTCTCTCTCTCTCTCTCTCCCCCTCCCCCCACTCCAAGATCTGTGGCGTGAGCTCCATCAAGGCCCAGTGGGTCCTGGCCACGCTTCACCTGTCAATCATCTCCTTGTTTGTTGGTTTTTCCGTACCCGGGGGGGGGGGGGGGGGGGGGGGGCTTGCTGCGGGGCAGGGTTGTAGAGGGCTGAGCAGCTGAGATGAGAGGCAGGACAGGTGGGTGTGTGGGTGATGCAGTGAGGGGGGTCTTTTCGTCTCTTGGCCTCTACCTGAACCAGCCCCACAGCGTGTAAGAAGCAGACACACCGTGCAGCCCAGCCCCACGGCGACACCCCCTAGAGACCACATCAGAGAAACGCACGGGTCGTCAGATCGCCCGCCTGGCCTTTCCCACCTTGCCTTATGCCTCGTCCTTCTTCTCCGTATCTCCAACGTCTAGCTAGCATCGTAGCAGCGCACCCCGGCATCACCGCAGAGGTGCGCTTGCTGTCTCTGTCTTTATCTCTCTCTGTCTCTGTCTCTGTCTCTGTATCTGTCTTTCTCTCTGTCTTTCTCTCTATCTCTGTCTCTCTTTATCTATGTATCTGTCTTTCTCTCTCTCTGTGTCTCTCTCTCTGTCTCTCTCTCGCTCTCGCTCTTGCTCTCGCTCTCTCTCTCTATCTATCTATATCTCTGTCTCACTTTCTCTCTCTCTTTCACTCTCTCTCGCTCTCTCTGTCTTTCTCTCTGTATCTGTCGCTCTCTGTCTCTGTCTATGTCTCTTTGTCTCTCTATCTCTGTCTGTCTCTCTCTCTCTCTCTCTCTGTCTTTCTCTCTGTATCTGTCTCTCTCTGTCTCTGTCTATGTCTCTTTGTCTCTCTATCTCTGTCTGTCTCTCTCTGTCTCTGTCTCTTTCTCTCTCTGTCTCTGTCTCTGTCTCTGTCTCTCTCTCTCTCTCTCTCTCTCTCTCTCTCTCTCTCTCTCTCTCTCTCTCTCTCTCTCTGTGTCCCTTGTTCACTGCCTGTGTTCCCACCATGGCCCGGGTTGTGTTTGGTACAGTAAGCCGCCGCGATGCGTCCAGCGCTTCGCCCCCATTTGAATGAGCTTCATTCACGGACTGCTTTACAGTGAATCCCCGCGGTTTAACACACAAGAAAAAAAAACCCCGGGAAGAATAAAAGCCTTTATCTCCAGACCGGAACGTATTTGAAATTCACCACATGCAGAGAGAGACACACGCGCGCGTGCGTGCACGTCTCGGGCCGCGCCGCACACGCCCGGCTTGTTTATTCTGGTTCTCCTTTTTTTTTTATTCTGGTTCTCCTTTTTTTCTGGTTTTTGAGATTCACCGAAGAAAATGGGAAGCTAAAACATTTAACACTGGGCAATGCGTGCGCTGCAGCCCAAGTAGCTAGCAGAGGGCAGCAGATAAGTCCTCAGCCCTGTCATCAGGCCGGTCCTCAGCTCTGTCCTCAGCGCTGTCCTCAGCGCTGTCCTCAGCTCTGTCCTCAGCTCTGTCCTCAGCGCTGTCCTCAGCTCTGTCATCAGCTCTGTCCTCAGCTCTGTACTCAGCTCTGTCCTCAGCCCTGTCCTCAGGCCGGTCCTCAGCTCTGTCCTCAGCTCTGTCCTCAGGCTGGTCCTCTGCCCCTAGCTGCTCACCCAACGCCCGCCAGCAGACGCCACCACACTATGTGTGCTAGCACTATGCTAGTGCTAGCACCACTAGCATAGCGCTGACCTCACCTCCAGCCCCCGTCAGGTACCCAGTAGCAAAAATGCAGCTTTTCACCATTCAACGTTGTAGACCGGGTGAAGCTACAACGGCAGCCCAGGTGACACATTTGCGGTAATGGGTGTGGAAATTGAAAATATAGGATTTTTTTTTTTTCCTCTTACACAAAAAGTTGCGATTGGTAAATATTGGCGCCTCCAGATAGGTGTGTGTGTGTGCGGGAGATATTTGTTTGCTTTGTCACTCGGAGCCTCGAATCAGACGAGGACAGCCGCGTGAAAAGCAGATATATCGGTTTCCATTTAAAGAGTCCTCTTATCTTTGGTTGCCGCTGTGACTTGATTTGAGCAGGAGCTTGACTCTAAGGGGGAATAGAGTCAGGGGGGGGGGATGCGAGCCACGTGGTGGGCTAGTGGTCCGTTGTGGTCCACACAGTAATGCCCTGTTCACCTGGAGCGCTGATGGCTGCTCGTGGAGAAGCAGAAATACCAGACCCAAGCAGTCCTTTGACGAAATTAGACCGAAGTAAAAACTTTTACTCGAGTGTACTCGAGTGGAAGTGCGATGAGCCTTTGCCATGGCACCATATTTTGGCGCTGAATCACCATTCAGTCTTTCATGAAACACGGGGTTATTTTTCGACCGAAGTGCGGTACGAGTGCGAGACTGCGGTCAGCCACAGAAATAAGGACCTTCGATGTGAAAAGGCCGGAGGTCACCCAACCATCGTCACGCACCCTGAAAGGTCAACAACCCTTTCAGGATGGCTTTTAGTGGCGTTGCGCATCTCCGCGGGGAAGTGATGCCTCTTTTGACGTTTCTGTGTGATTGTGTGCGTGCGTGTTTACAACCTCATCCCGGAACGCTTAAAATCTGCTATGTTACAATGAAGCTACATACAAAAAACTGAACACCTGGATGCTTTTGAAATACACTCTGTGCATGTGTGAGTGCACATGCATGTGTGTGTGTGTGTGTGTGTGTCGTACAAAGACCTCACCCACTCCCCTCCCTCTCTCCCCTCCCTCCCCCAGGAACACGAGCGTGTGCATCAGCCCGGGCCCTCGCCCAGCTCCCAGAAGCCCCGGGTCTTCAGCTGCATCTCGTGTGATAAGGCGTTCGCCAAGCGCTCACAGCTGGAGAGACACAACCGCACACACACAGGTAACACTGCGACACACACTGGTGATGCTGTGACACACACAGGTAATGCTGTGAGACACACGGGTGATGCTGTGACACACACACAGGTGATGCTGTGACACACACACAGGTGATGCTGTGACACACACAGGTAATGCTGTGACACACACACACACATGTGATGCTGTGACACACACACACACAGGTGATGCTGTGACACACACACACACACACACAGGTGATGCTGCGACACACACACAGGTAATGCTGTGACACACACACACACACACATGTGATGCTGTGACACACACACACACAGGTGATGCTGTGACACACACACACACACAGGTGATGCTGCGACACACACACAGGTGATGCTGTGACACACAGACACACACACAGGTGATGCTGTGACACACACACACACAGGTGATGCTGTGACACACACACACACACACAGGTGATGCTGCGACACACACACAGGTGATGCTGTGACACACACACACAAGTGATGCTGTGACACACACACACAAGTGATGCTGTGACACACACACACAGGTGATGCTGTGACACACACAGGTGACGCTGTGACACACACACAGGTGACGCTGTGTACACACACACAAATAATATTCAGTCAATAATGTAGCCTATTAAATAAGTTTTTGACTGAATATTCTGTGTGTGTGTGTAACCAATGGTAACCAAGCGCAGCTATAACCGCATTAAATTGCCAATTGAATTCTCCAAATGAAAAAAAATAGTTTTGAGAATTCAATCGGCAATTGAATGTGGTTATAGCTGCGCTTGGTGCCCATACATCACATAGAGGCGCGGTGTCAAGGCGTCCATGTTGATGATCCCACCGTGAATGGGGCCGCCTGGACGCGAGCGCTAATTGATGGCGCTAACGACGCGGTGGCGACGAGGAAAGCATCCGCGGGACAATGAAACGAACGCCACTCTAGCGTGTGAATGGCCGTCGCGGTGCATTAGGCGGGAAGGAAGACCGACGATATATGGCCATATCCGCGTCTTGTCCTTTTGTCTGTTGGATGATGCGGGCCTCCAAACGGTTCGCGGCTCCGGAACGCTACGTGCGCGACCGCGCGGCTAAAAGCGGCTCCGCGTGTTCAGAATAATCCGTGTGTGTGGTGGGAGTGCCGGGGCTCTTTCACATGCTAAATATGTATTTTGGTGAATGCGCGGCAATGCCCTTTTTCCTGTCAGCGCGGTTGAGACGCGATATCAATGAATAGCATCTCTGACTCGCGGTCTTTTGTCTGTGCGTGCCTGTAATGTGCAGCCTGGGTCTAGTGGAGGAGGATGAGTGTCTGTTGGACCGATGACATGGGGAACACCAGCATGCGTCGCCTTTACAAAAAAGAGATGTAAACATGTTTTGATCCCAAAATGGTATATTGTTTTTTGTTTCGTTTAAAACGTGTTTATATGTCAAAAGAAACGTGGTTACATGTAAAAAAAAAATAAAATAAAATAACATCTTTGTGACGCTCTCCGCTGTGAACTCGGTGAACGTTCAAACCGCTCTGGACCCAAGTTGTGTTATCATGCTGACGTCATTCATGTCGGGGTGCCTCGACATGAATGACCCGTGTGTGTGTGTGTGTGTGTGTGTGTGTGTGTGTGTGTGTGTGTGTGTGTGTGTGTGTGTGTGTGTGTGTGTGTGTGTGTGTGTGTGTGTGTGTGTGTGTGTGTGTGTGTGTGTGTGTGTGTGTGTGTGTGGAGCTCCCTCTGTCCAGCCTCTCTCTCGGGTGGGCTGAAGTCAGACATCCCAGAGAGAGGCTTAAGAGCTCCCCATCCCATTCTACACCAGCGCTGATACACCACAACGGTAATGGCTTTAGAACAAAGCTGGCGTGGGGGTCTTGGCCCAGGGGAAAACAACCCCCCCCCCCCCCACCTCCCTCGCTCCTTCCTAAAACTCTCAGCGCCAAAAAAACATTCTTTTTTTCTTTGTGTATCTCATGCTGTCGTGGGCTGAAACGAGGGGTTCGCTTAAACTTCAGGGCGGTTAAAGAAATCCATTTGTGGCCGGGCGCCCGCGCCCTCAGTCCTCCAAATGAGGAGCATAAATATGAGGCTCTCCTGGAGCCGTGAGTCGGTTTGGCTTGTTTGTTTGTTTTGTTGCACCTCTGCAGCTCGAGAGGGACAAAGTGAGAGAGGGAGAGGGAGGGGGAGGGAGAGGGAGGGAGGGGGAGAGAGAGTGTGTGCTCTGGAGAGTTGTTTTCTAAGCAGAACATTATCATGATTACGGTCTGTATTACTTTACTACTGTCGCTTGTTATAAGCCTTTATGGATGGGTGTGTGTGCGTGTGTGTGTGTGTGTGTGTGTGTGTGTGTGTGTGTGTGTGTGTGTGTGTGTGTGTGTGTGTGTGTGTGTGTGTGTGTGTGTGTGTGTGTGTGTGTGTGTGTGTGTGTGTGTGTGTGCGTGCGTCGATGTGTGTGTGCGTGCGGGCACATCACGTCAGCTCATTACAACCAGAGCAACGTGCATCTTTCCTGCTAATGGATTCACCCTTCGGAGAGTTTCACTCGAATCAGTTGACAGCCGCGGCGGCGAGCTCTCAATCGGTTGTCTTGACACGTTGCGTGTGCATGCATGTGTCTCCTCACAGGTGAGCGGCCCTTCAAGTGTCCGCAGTGTGACAAGGCCTTCAACCAGAAGAGCGCCCTGCAGGTGCACACGGTGAAGCACACGGGCAGCAAGCCCTTCAAGTGCGAGGTGTGCAGCATCCGCTTCACGCAGAAGAGCAACATGAAGCATCACATGAAGAGAGCCCACGGCCACGGTGAGCAGACCACCCCCCCCCCCCCCCACAACGGCGTGCACACCGTCTGCATCGCTCGCTCGCTTAAACACGCTGCGTTCTCGGAGGACGGGGGGGGGGGGGGGTGCGATCGCCCTCCGTGAGAAAACTTCCACTTGTTGAGATCGGATGGATGGCGTCCGGCATTCCTGAGACACACACACACACACACACACACACATGTGCGTTCAGAGATACGTACGCGCACACACACACACATGTGCGTTCAGAGATACGTACGCGCACACACACACACACACACACAGACACACACACACATGTGCGTTCAAAGATACGTACGCGCACACACACAGACACAGACACACACACACATGTGCGTTCAGAGATATGTACGCACACACAGACACACACACACACACATGTGCGTTCAGAGATACGTACGTGCACACACACACACACAGACACACACACACACACATGTGCGTTCAGAGATACGTATGCGCAAACACACACACAGACACACACACACACACATGTGCGTTCAGAGATACGTACGCGCACACACACACACACAGACACACACATGCATTCAGAGATACGTACGCGCGCACACACACACACACACGTGTTTGTACCCATGCGCTGACACACATGGATGACGGGGAAATAGCTCTTGTGTCTGGTGGTTTCACGATTCAGGAGAGAAATCCCTCCCTTTGGGAAAAAAAAAAAAAAAATCGTCTCTCGTCGGACACGGTGAATGTTTCTGTGGCAGACAAAGTCATTTAAAACACATGGACGTGTTCTGTGTGTGTGTGTGTGCGCTCACGTGCGTGCGTGTGCGTGCGGAGGGGGGCGCCGTGACACTCTCTAGAGTGAATTCAGCCGTTCTTCATTCGTCGGTTGATGCGGCGTGACGCCGCAGCAGATGCAATGACCATCCTGTCCTGCTTGACGACCGCGTTCTGAGCACCATTCCGTTCCCGGCGGAGGAGAATGGCCCACGAGGGGGTTCACCTCCGTTGAGTTGATGCGTTTTTGTGTTTTGAGACACGCGTGCGCGCACGTGGACACGCTTATGCACGTTCAAGCACACGCACTCATTCTCGCGTGCACGTGCGCACACACACACACACGCCACAGTCAGTCACTCACTCACTCACTCACACGTAATCACAGTCCCGGAGACGGTTCAATTATTGCCTCTGAACATTGACCAGTGGAGAGACGTGTCCATTCCGCGAGCTGCCTGGGCTCCCTACTGTATCTCCTCCTCCTTGAAACTCCTGTCACGTCTTAACGCCTCCGCGCCTCCGCGTCTCCACGTCTAGCCTTGTAGCCTTCAGCACGTCTCAGAGCAATGGGTGAAGGCGTCGTGCAGCCGGCGCCAGCGCGAAGGAATGTTGATAGTAAATGCCCTCGGCGTGCTCTGACCGCCGTTCATTACACACTAGGGGTTACACAGACTGGTCGACTAGTCGACTAGTCGACTTTTGACTTTTGACTTTAGTCTACAATGACGTTTTGCGTGTGACGTCGACTAGTCGGTGATCATGTGACTTTAGGCCAATTTACACCAGAGCCGTTTTAGAAGCGTTTTTTCTGCCGCTGGAGATAGAATTCCATTCAAACCAGTGCACTGATTTACACCGGCAGCGTTTTACGCCCGTCTCACGGCCGACCAAAGCCTAATTTACACCGCAGGTGAAAGCGTAACGTGAGCGTAACGTCAGCGTAACGTTGGCGTATCAATTCACACCGCCGCCGTTTGTTTGGCTATATTTAATAAGATAATAGGCGTACACGTCCAACGAGACGCCTCAGAAACGCTTAAAAATAGAAGTGAAGCGTAAAGTTAAGCTTTGGTCGGCCGTGAGACGGGCGTAAAACGCTGCCGGTGTAAATCAGTGCACTGGTTTGAATGGAATTCTATCGGCAGCGGCAGACGGCCGTCTGACGGCCGACTAGAAAACGCTTCTAAAACGGATCCGGTGTAAATTGGCCTTGAGTCGCGATCTATGGAGCGTTCTTGGGAGTCGAGGCTGGAGTGCTGCCTAGCATTCGTGAACGTTCGGATTTTGGAACGACTTGTGTGTGGAGCGCTTCCACTTTTTATACTGCGCTTCCGCTTTTATTCTGCGCGTTTCTTTCGAAGAAAATAAAAAGAATGGATGCGGTTGCTGTCGAGCTGTTTCTTTTTTATTGTACATGGCGTACATGTCAATTAATACAGATCGTTGCAAAACATTCCCTCCTCCTGTGATTTTGTTTATGACGAAAAATATGAATGACGTCATCAGCGACTAGTCGACGTCGACTCGACTTTCATCACATTAGAGTCGACTTTAAAAATCTGAAGTCATGCAACCCCTATTACACACGTCCAATGCCGTGCGTCCAATGCCGCGCGCTCGGCGCCGAGAGCCCCGCCCGCGGCATTGGACGCGTTGGACCCTTAGGCCGTCCTTAAAAATATTTCTGTTTGCGGTAACAGCCAAAAACAAAAAAAAAGGGTCGGTAGGTAGGTCTATTTTTTTTTTTTTTCAACATTCAAAGTAAAAAACAAAAGTACAATTTTGGTCAAGGTGATCACGTCGGTATGAATTTAAACCCATTAGCATATCGTGACGTCTCTGACTGCGCTCCAACTCGTAAAAGTTTAGTGGTCTCCTTGACATCAGTCGACACGGTCACTGGAAGACTCGAGGGGAGAAGGGATGGTTAAAGTTCTGGGCACAGGTCTTCCAGAACTTGCATTTTGCATTTTTTTTTATTTTTAATGTATTGCTACGGTGCCTGAACCCGTATAACTTTAAATGGTGACCGCAAACATTTTCTTTACTGCAGCCGCAGCCATCATAACAGACAAGCGAAGGGAAAAAAAAAACATATTTGGGTTATTACATATTTGGGATATTTTTAAGGATGGCCTTAGGGCCCCCACGCTATGCGCCCCCCAGTGCTCCACTCAGCTTCAGGACCGACCGCTTGAACCGCCCGGCCCCCCCTCACCCAGCCCCCCTCAACAGCGTTGACGTGAAGGACGGGGGAATCGTTTCCCTTGAACCCTGGCGCCGTTAGCACGCAGAAAACAAGCGATCGCGGCGTCGGCTAATGAAGGTGGAAAAAAACCTGAAAACAACAAATGCTTCGGGACAGAGGCGCTGGGAAGTTTCTGGGCGCTGGGAAGGTTCCGGGCGCTGGGCTCATCTGGGCAAACTTTTTTCCGAGCGTGAATAATGTTTGGACGATATCTCGGCTCTGTATTTCCCGAGGACATGTTCCTCAGCAGATGTGTGGTGCTGGTGAATAAGTGACAGCTGGGTTGTGGTTAGTGTAACATTGTGCAGTAGCCACGCACCAGTGCCGTTTCCCCCCCCCCCCCCCCCACTGCCAAAACCATTTTCCAGTTCTAAATTAAAGTATCCCCTCCCCCCCCCACCCTGCCCCCCGAGGCAAAAAGTGATGCAAGCCGATTTCCCAAAATGTGTGTGACTTGCGTTGACTGAGCCTTGTAATGCACGGAACAAACTTTTAACTCTCTGCTAGATGGGGTGTTGGTTCCATTTTTTCAGACCAACTGGCATTAATGGAGCAATCTGGAACGGACATGCTCTTAATATTCAATGTGCACTTCATCCATAACGAACCCGCCTCACCCTTCTCCCGCTCTGCCTCCCCCTCTCTCACCCTGCGTCACCCTCTCTCCCTCCCCCCCCCCCCACCCTCGGTCTCCGTCCCTCGCAGGTCAAATGCAGGACGGCTCGCTGGGCCAAGACGAGCACGCGGGCCCGGCTGAGGTGACGCCAGAACTGGACCTGGAGGTGGTCCAGGAGGCGTCCGAAGACTGGCACGTCTTCTCCTAACCTCCATCCACCTCTCTATGCCTCCGCCTCCGCCGCCCCCACCCTCAGGTGCCCCAGCATGAACCCCCGGGCTCTCCACTCGAACCCGCGGGGCGCGCTGCGAGTATTCTGAAGGCGCGCGGAGCGAGGTGACAGCACGACCGGTAAAAAGAACGGAGAAAGCAACCGAAAAATAGAGCCGCCATTTTGTATGATAAACTAACAAAGAAGTCTAACATAAGCACCTGGCTTCGATCCGTCGTCCATTAGTTATGCCGCAGAGTGGGTTTGTGCACGGCAGGGTTCTCGGTGACTCAGAGCAAGGACTTGATTTATACTGTTTCAGTTTGCGTTCGTCTGTGGTCAGACTTCATCGACTTGAGGAACAACATTTGTTTTGTACAGTTCCTGTCGCCGCTTATTCACATTGTGTCTCTATCTTTTCTTTTGTAGTTCCCTCTGGCACCATTTTTGTATGATTTGTATTTTATAGTATTTAAGTTTTTTTTTACACTGCAGTGCGTTTTGTACATAATGTATATGGATATATTTTTGATTGACCACCGTGACACAAGGTGGCTTGTGAATATGTGAACGGTAGCATAGATTTCCATTTTTATTATCGAGTCAAACTCGTGTACAGCCTTTTTATGTTGGGAAGATTTGGTTTTGTATCGGTCATGTTATAAATAAAATAAGGCATTTTTGTACAAATTTGAACATGTTTCTATTTTATAAATGTTAAATGATGAATGCTAATCCTTTTTTATGAATAACGTTTTTAGATCCTATTAATTATTGCGTTATCCACATGGGTACCACTTTACAGCCTTTTCCTCTGCTGTTGTCAAATCTTAACAATAATGGCTCAAAAAATAATCTCTGTGTTATAGTTTGAACACTTACACACACAACAACAACATGTTTCTATATGCTGTGTATGATAATTACAGTATATCAAAAACACCAGACACCAATATTTGGTTTTATGGTTTTTAATGAAAGTATTATTTGTTTCAAGGTAAGTGGTCATGTTTATTACAGGTAGCGCATTCAGTTGATTACATAGGGGACCTCAAGTTTTAATATACATTCATTCACAGGACCCATAGTCAAAAGGGAATGCAAACCTTTTGTATACACTTGATTATACAGCCTTCAGACACAAGCACACACGCTAGGAGCGGAGAAATGCACGACAGATAAGATTTATTTATTTTTTTTCTCCATGAAGAACTATTGAAACCATATTCTCTGGCACCATTCAGTACAGAGTTATGGCCACTGTTCAGCCTTCATTAAAGAGCACCTTATTGAAATAGTGTTTTATTTAGTCATGTCGTATATCCCACGCAGTAGAAAAAAAAACACAGCAGCTAGTTTGAATGTTGCTAGAGCGAAGCATCACGGACACAAAAGATATGTGTTGAATCTGCTGTGCTATGCGTCCGCAGATGTCAAGCGAAATCCACTTTTTCCCTCTCAACCCACCATTATTGTTGAGGGGCTGTCTATTTTTCACTCTCCCTCTCAGAGCGCAGAATAAATGTTGTTCCAGATAGCGACAACAGCTCACACAAGGTTTACAGAAGACATCGTAGAAGACTTGAGCGCACACTATTACTGGACAAACTGGAGAAAAGACACGGCTGGGACAGTGTTAGACATTGCAGAATTATCCGTTTTATTGGAATTCAATGCATTTTATTGCAAACATAGCTTTTATATGGCCTATGTTTATTCAGGGTTCACCTCAAAGCCTTAACAGCGGGGTCACGGGGTCACAGGGTTTTTTTAATCACAGACATGGATCGACATGACATGGAAGACAGGAGACAGGGCGGGACCCCCGTGCGGGTCTAAAGATGAGAGGCGGAGACGCAGACAAGGGGGGGAACGCGTTGAGACGGTGTTAGATCCGTTAACGACACAGTGATGCGTGAACACGGTTTCTCTGGGGAGGACGCTACAACGGACAAAGAAGACACACAAAAAAAACACTTTTATAAAAAACAACAATTAAAAGAAAACAGGAGGCGGGACCGACGGCCGTTCTTCACACACGGAGGCGAGGGGCTTCCAGAGTCCAGTAGGACCGCCTTGCGCCCCCCCCCCCTCTCCATCTCCACCACCTCTACGTTTGTTTTCGTCCACTTCCTGTTTCGCGACCGCCGTCCGCCTCGACCTGTTGTTGTGAGCAAACGACTCGACACACAGAGACACTTGTTTGTTTGTGAAGCAACATGCAACAGGAGGCCCCGGCGGTGAGGTCCATTTCGGCGCCGAGCTCGTGAAAGGATGCAGGAACCACTGCAGCAAACACGCGCCAAACAGCGCCGATGGACGCCGCGCAGGACCCGGGAACTTGTTAGGGGGGAGAGCCGGCACAGATTGTAATATCTAGCAGCCGCGGGGGAGGGGGGGGGGGGGGAGGGAGGGGAGAGATGGGGGAGGGGGGGGGGAGGTGAGATCAGGGTGTGAGGGTGAGGGTGAGGGTGACGGTTAGGGCCAGTGTTAGTGTGTTAGGTTAGGATGCAGGAAACGGTTGAGGTTTTTCGGAAGAGTGAGAGGCACAGAGATGTTTTTAGTTTCTTCATTTTTTTTTTTCCCCTCTCTCATTCGTCCCTTGTTGTTGTTGTTGAAGTTGTTGTTGTTGATGATGTTGTTGATGTTGTTGTTGTTGTTGTTGACAGGGGTGGGCCCTTGGAAGAGGGTTAGCTGCTTCCTTTCAGGGACGTCTTCAGCGCTTGGCTGGTGAAGCACTTCTGCTTCCCTGTTGCGACAGACGGACAAAAGAGGGGAGTTAAAATCTGGCCGGGCCTTCCTGGCCTTCGGACCGGCCGGGACGTCTCGCAGGACCGCGGTTAGCGCTCGCTAACGACCGCGGCTCACGAGACGTTGGCCACGCGGCCCGCGGTCAGTTGCTTGGCCGCGGGGCCGACGTGTGGCTGAAAGACTCACGGCGCTGTTTTGTGTTAGCCATGATGTTTTTTTTTTTGTTTGTTTTGATGAGAAAAATCAGATGAGAAAAAAAAAAAAATCCCAGCTACTATTATTGTTTATCGTAGAGATCAAACTGGACGGCTTCAAAAGAAAATCATCATGGAGCAAAAAATGGATTTGCAAGCCGCGGGTTACGGCGACGCTGCGAAGGCAGAGCCCTGCCAAATGTGTGTTTGCGCTTGTTGCCTTGAGACGCCACGCCGCGCCGCGTGACGCAGACCCTCTCGCGTCTCATCTTTGTCTGCGCCCGCAAAACCCAAATGTACAGATTAGGTTTGAGCCTCCGTGTTCGCTCTAAACCTGGTGCACAAGCAGAGAGACGCAATCTCCCCCTTCGGCGAGATCAAACGGGCGGGGGGGGGGTGAAAGAGAAGGAGGGCCCGTGAGTGGCAGGGAGATTATACAAATGAGGCAAATTTTCATAGAGAATGGCTTGAAAAAGACCAAAACCCATAATCATCTTTGTCATAAGATAAGGCCTGGAAAGCGGCCTTTGTTCTGAAGCTTCCCTTTCCGCAATTGAAAATAAATTCATTATCTGCCATCTGAGAGAGGGGAGGAGACGGGGAGCTCATTAACACACGGCAAGAGAGAGAGAGAGAGAGAGGAGAGAGAGAGAGAGAGAGAGAGAGAGAGAGAGAGAGAGAGAGAAACGGAGTCGAGTGGAGGGGGGGGGGGGGGGGTGGGGGGGGGGAATACTTGGAGGAAGGAGACGGCATCGTGGGGCTCTTTGTGGCAGGCTGGCGTCCGGGGCTGCGTTGTCATGTGATTGTGTTGTGCTGGGGAGATGTTAGTGTTTCGGGGCGAGATTGTGCTCCAACTTGGGGTGCTAATTAGTCATCCCATTAGTCACACCAGAAGGGTTTAAAAAGAGAAGTGGCGCCCGAAGTTTTTAACACCGGAGAAATGCATTCCATTCCATCTCGCCGGCAAACCATTTGGCCCGCGGCGACGCGACCCTGAGAAAATGTGCAAATGTCTCCATCGAATGACTGGTGGTGGTGGTAGTGGTGGTGTGGTGGTGGGGGTGGGGTGGGTGTGGGGGTGACTCGGGACAAACTAACCACCGGTACAACTCATCACCGTCGGTGTGTGTGGGTGAACAGATGAACCAGCGTAAAGACTCGATCAAAAGAAGAGGGCCAGGAGCGGGCGGCCGGGAATGAGAGACAGAGGGGCCTCGAGACGGAGAGAGAGAGAGAGAGAGAGGGTGAGGTGCAGAGAGTGTGTGTGGAAGTGCGCGGCGCTTTCGCTCGGTTAAACGCGAGAGGGTAAACGAAAAAAACGGTGGATAGTGGATGCCCGAAAAACTCGGAGGCCGGGTGGAGTGCTGACATAACCGCCTGGGATAAAAGAGCGACACTCTTGACCTGAGGATCCCACTGGCCGTCTGGACCTCCCTCAAGAGGCTGAGCTTCGGGACCCGGGACCTCTACGGTCTCCAGGCTGATTCTGGGGACGGGCGGCTTGGGCACTGCCTGCTTGCGTAGCTTCAGCATGTCTTACAAAGAAGTCTTTGAGGGTCGACCTTTCCTGGACTGCAGAGGGCTATCTCTCTCTGCTGTCGAGTTTTAGCACGCTGTATAAAATGAGCATTTAGCAGACGCTTTTGTCCAAAGCGACTTACAATCAGTACATTTGCCGGGTTTGACTTTTGGAGGAGGACAGGAGGACAGGATCGAACTGCCGACCCTACGGTTAGTGGACGACCCGCTCTGTCCACCCGCTCTACCCACTGAGCTACTGCCCGCCGTATCCATGACTTGTTTGTTATTAATTAATTTACTGTATACAAAAAATGAAGTGTTGTATTAATGTTGCCGTCGCTGGCTGCCCAGGGATGAGAAGGCAGAAAGCGTGTGATGGATGTGAAACAGTGCGGGAAATTCATTTATACTTTTTTGTTTTTTTTTTGTTTTGTTATTTCATAGTAATTTTGTTAGTCATTTCAGTGAGTTTTTTTTTTTTTACACTGTACATTTGGACTCTCTGAATAGATCCACAGGGGCTGTATTGATGAGCTGGCGTCGGTGTGTAGCCACGCTTATGTTCCATCACCACCCCAGACTTCCCATCATCCATCACACGCGTCCCCACATCCAATGGACACTGAGCTCCGGTGACGAATAGCCTGACATCAGCTTGAGCCAAACTCGTTATTCATCCATAAGACCTCCATCTTCCCCTGTTGAGTATTTACCACCAATCCTCCTGTTCCCATCCTGTGCATCCACTGCAGTCTGGTTGGTGCCGCAGGAGGCAGTGGCCCAGGCCTATTATATCTACTCTAGAAAAGGCCCCCAGCGTGGATCTGACTTAGTGTTGATAGTTAGTGTCATAAAGCCTTTCAGTGGGCCCGCTGGGCCCAGGAAGGACTCGGGTTATTGCGTGAGGCATGTCCCCCCTGGGTGCGTTTTGGCGAGGGTGAGACCGGTTAGGCGGCGGAGCAGAAATGCGTTTTTTGTATTTGGGTAACAACGGGCTACTCACACACTGCGCACGGTATCATCACTGGGGTGGGAGGGGAGGAGAGGAGGGAGATTTAGTGAGAGTGTTCTCGAGTCAGAGCAACACTTTGACAGAACAACACAGGAGACGTTTAAAGAGACATTTCTATTTCAGAGGAGAACAACATCAAACGGACGCCAGCAAAGAGTGAGAAACGATCAGTGGAGTAGCGCCGCGCTTTAATCAAGGCGACGGCAGTCGAACGATAAGCCGTCAACGGAGAGATTATGCTTTTTAATTAAACACGTCTGCGTTTAAAGACGTCTGCGAAAAAGGAAAAAATAATTAGTGGATAATTAGTGGATGTTCGTCAAACCGACATCTGGCAGAGGGAAACGGGAGGAGTTAGCGACGAGTGTGAACGAGACCTCGTGTCACATCGCCGCGGGAGGTGGGCGGAGCTATGGGGGCGGAGCTATGGGGGATGGGGGGGGGGGGGGGGGGGGGGGTGCGAGGACTCCATAGTTACCATTTTGAAGATCTTGGTCAGGTGTGCCTTTCCCGTCCCCGGGCGGCGGCCTTCTTCCCCTTGGCAGACTGTCCCTTCTGGCTCCCCTGGGGAAACAGCAGGGGGCAGGGCGGGGGTCAGTGGGGGTCAACGCACTGCCACTGCACCTCAGGTGAATGAGTGATGAGTCTCTCCCGGGCGTTAGCGCAGAATGTCAGCCCGACCCACTAGGGCAAGGGGTCGTATTGATTTTCCTTCCCGGCGAGGAAAGATATATATATATATATATATATATATATATAGTTTTTTTCT
>JAXIVH010001231.1:0-29358 GCA_036785325.1 Urophycis tenuis
CATGTTAATAGTAGTGAGAGAGAGAGAGAGAGAGAGAGACAGACAGACAGACAGACAGACAGACAGACAGACAGACAGACTTTCATGATCCCTGAGGGAAATTGCATAGAGAAAACTAGACTATTGTATCATCATGATAAAATACAATATTAAATGAATATGAAATGTTAGAAAACATTAAACAACATCAAATATTAAACTAAGTGCACATATCACCAGTACAAAGTCTGGGCTCTAAAAACCAGACACCTGACCTTTGGTGACCTTTTGACCCTCCCGCACCTCCCAGGTGTTCCAGCGGCGCCAGAACGGTCTGACAGACTTCTCCAGGAAGTGTGAGCGACTACAGGGTGGGTTTTGGGAACCTGGAGGACGAATTCTGGCTGGGTAGGAATCACACCCACCCACACACACACACACACACACACACTCACACGCTCTCCTAGCCTTGAGTGCAGTTTTAAACGGATTCACCCGAGTCAGAGGAAGTCTCGTTTGACCCCAGGCATGCGGGTCTCTGAGCTTATCTCCCTGGGCGGGGCGTCGGGAAGCTTAGCTTAGCTGCGCGTCTCTCTCTTCTCTCCCCTCGCGGACAGGATTCCCGGTGTGAATAATTTCTTCTTTTTTCCCGCCACTCCACTGGCTGTTGGATGCACAGACTGGAGTCTGGTGTGGCTGTAGATACCGCTCCCCTTATTAAGGAGGAAGACCGAGCGTTTGACTCTTCATCACGTCTCTAGATGAGGAACCGGCGGGCTCCGGCCTGCGCTGGTTCTGAGGGATGAGATGAGAGAGACGATCAAACAGAATCTGATGGCACGGTGGGCTGTTTTCACTGTCAATAGTTTGTTTATATTTGGATGTATTTTTTGATAGATTCATATTTCTAACGCGAAGAAGACATCGTTAAGAAAATCCCCAACCAACGAATGCCGCCGCATAAAATCCGACAAACGACAAGTCGCGGGGACACAGAAACGCTCAATCTAAATCGAAACTCTAATCTTTGTTGAGTTATGGTTTTTCCTGCTCTGAGTTGAGCACGACACGATCTAAATGCGGCTGCGACACCAATATGGTGTGCCTTATTTATCCCGGGTGGTAGAATGATTGCTGTTGAGACCGCACTTCAAAAGAATCAAAAGTGGGGGGAAAAAACAGAATTGCATTACCATCAAAGCGAACGCAGTCTAATTAAAAAAGAAGGTTGTAAAGAAGGAAGCGCGGGCTTATTTTGCTTATGGTGTGAAAAAGGGGCTGACACACGACACTCTCAATTCAATTAATTATCTTATCGCGTTTAATTCCTCCTCATTTTCATCTCTGTAATTGAAGTCGTTATGAGGACACATTTTGCGTGTGTGTGTGTGTGTGTGTGTGTGTGTGTGTGTCCAGTGCGCTCCAGTATCTTAAGGAAACAGAGCACATGTAAGATGGCTTCCTCCCGTGGAGAGGTGAGTGTGTTGCCTTCCACAGTGGACGCGTGTGTGGTCGACCCGTCCCGTAGAAAGCGGCCATCACTGTTGTGTCTCAGAGAGATCTCTCCGGTGTGTCTGTGGAGATGCATCCCTACGTGGTGTGTTGTTCTTTTGAGGCTTTGTGTTGCTCATTTAATCATGATTGTGTCTCTCTCTCACGCTCACACACACACGCACGCGCACACATGCACGCACCGCACAGCGCACACACACACACTCACACATGCACGCACTGCGCGTGCACACACACACTCACACACACAAGCACGCACACATGCACGCACGCGCGCACACACACACACTCACACATGCATGCACTGCGCGCGTGGCACACCCACACAAGCACACACAAGCACGCACACATGCATGCACGCGCGCACACACACACACACACACACACACACACTGCTTCAGAGAGCTGGTCTGTTGCCTGAACACACGGTGTGTAATTGTTTTCATCAAGATGCTCCGTGTCGAAGATGAAAACTACTTGTGAGCCTCACTGTGAGCTGCTTAATATTTCTTCTTCTGCGTTTCCTCATTACCCAAAGTTAATTGTATTCATTATGAAATCCGATGCACAGATGAGCACGGACTCTTCAAAGACTTGGTTGTTTTCGCGGCGTGTGATGTTATTGTTTTGCTGTGGTTGATTAAAAGGCAGTATTTAATTCATATTTAATTTAGTTAATCCCGACCTGGAGGGCCGAGCTGTTGTTTGCTTTTCCAGTTTTAGTTAATGAGTGGAATCAAAGAAAGCGTTGTCGGTATCAGTAGCCAATCGCTGAGGAAGTCTGACACACTTTCATCCTCTGAATACATGAAAACAACACACCCACACATTGTAATGCAGGGGAAGCATTTTCTGTGGTGCAGATACCTAACTTCGAGTAAGCACTGTTAACAACCGGTAACACTTTACAATAATTGTACATGAATTAACATTAGTTAATGCATTAATATGCATTAACTAACAAATTATTAACAGTTTACTCATGGTCTAGTAATAATGTATTAACCCCTGTGCTCCATTCTGTACAATAATGTGTATTACTGCCAGGTGAATGGTTTATGAATGTGGTGGCAGTAGCTTAGTGGATAGAGCGCAGTGGACAGAGCGGGCCGTCCACTAACCGTAGGGTCGGTGGTTCGATCCCCTCGATCCCCTCCTCGCAACTGTCTGCATGTCGAAGTGTCCTTGAGCAAGACACTGAACCCCACTTGCTCCCTGGGCTGCTGAACATAGCAGCCCACTGCTCCTATGTACCATAGGATGGGTCAAATGCAGAGAACAGATTTCGTTCCCATATCTAAAAAGTACTGAGAAAGACCGAAAGGTTCTCTGTGTTCTTCTTCATATTGTAAACCCCCCCCTCGCCCCCCCCCCCCCCCCGTCCGTGGGGAGCAGAGCAGGGGGCTAGACCACAACACGCTGGCTTTTGTTGGTTCTGTGTTTCAGTCTCAAACACACGGCTACGAGCTATTCACGCTTGTGGCGCCCAAGCCAAGCGAGTCAAGTGTTTGCAAGTCTCGTGCATTGGAAATGCCGAAACAACAGTGGATATTCAAAAACAATATGGCACGCCATGCAAACCCCCTTACCGAAGTTAGACATCACTTTTTTTTTGTTTTTCTTTTTTTTTTGTACTCCGAGACCCTGACGTGGCAATGTACTTGGGCTCGAGTCAGAACTCTGCCTGCCTGACACAAAACAATGTTGCCCAAGACCTTGAGCTGTTGTTTTATTATAAATACCACCCCACCCCGCCTGTGTCTCTACATTATGATGTAGGGTCTCTTCAGTAGAATATACGGGCCGCTGGGCAGAGCACACAGCACATTTCAACGTCGCTGACCTGCTTTACACAGCATCCGCTGAATCAGCAATAATCTGTCGCTACATCCCCCCCCCCCCCCTCCACTCGGTCGCTTATCCTTTTATTTACCGTACTCCTGTCCTTCTCCGACCACGGACACTGTGCATAATGTCAGCTCGAGGCCGTGGTGCATCAAGCCTGTGCGAGCTGCACCGCACCACGGAACACTGTGCTAACCCCCACACCCCCACCCCTCCTCGCGCCCGCCCCGCCCGCCTGCCTGCCCGCCCCGTCCTGACTCCACCCCGCCTCCCTCTGCACCAGACCAGAGAGGAGGGACACACCAAGGGCCCACGCCGCTGCCTTTGTACACAGCGCACATAGTCTGCTGCGTGTTTTGTCTGGCGGGGGAGCCGGCCAGGTATGTCGCAGTGGGCAGTGACAGCCGTCGCCGTGCGGTCGGACATTTTGAGTTATTGGTCGCCTCTGGGGGCTGGCGGGATGGTAACGATGCAAACAGCTCGGAGGAGGACTTTGGAGATTCAAATATAGATCAACTCATCAAATGTACACTCCCGATGCCCGCTGTCATCCATAGATATCGGCATCTATTTTCTATTTGTTTTGATGTCATTTCAGATGATTAATCTATTGTTTATACAGTATATCACCACCTAACATCGTGACAGGGGCGTGTTGGTTTGTGGGATGTGAAAGACCACGGCCCTCCGCTTACCACAGAGCCACTCCGGGCCGGGCCCCTTACAGTTACATGGCGCTGCCGAGGACGCACGACCCCCTGCTGTGACACCGCCCCCCTGCCCGCCAAGCGATGACATCATAGACCCCCCCCCCCCCCCCCCCCCCCCCCTCCCGGCCCCCTTCACACCCCCGGGACGGCGTTCATCTACGCTGGCACTCACCGCCGCGCCGCAAAACATAACACGTCTCTACTCAACGCCGCGCTAACCTTCAAAACCCCGGCGTTAAATAAGCTGCTCCGGTGAAAAAGTGGCGCCGTTTAACCGTCTGGCGCGCTAAAGGATATGCAAATTAGCGCCGTCATTATTATCTGTTACCGTTTTGGAAATTGAGGTTTTTTTTTTTTATTGTCACCCCACGGGCAATCAATTCCAGCCATTTACCGATCATACCCCGTTCCACGCAGAACACAATGTTCATTTGATGAGGTAATAATTTAGAGGAGCCAATGCGGGGGTGTGCAATATGGGGCCATTATGCCACTTTATCGGCTGCCCTTAATGCTTTAATCCCCCCCCTCCCCCTCCCCTGTTTAGCCGTGAGGAGGGGGGGGGGAAAGCGGCGGTAATGAAATGTTAAGGCGCTGTGTTATTGCCGCGGTACAATTACGCCGCATCCCAATTAGCTGCGTTCCTCAGTGCTACAATGCTGAGATTATAATGCCTGGGCGTGGGGGCGTGGCTCGCTAGGTCACGCCCCTGCGCCGCTATACCTGGCGACGCGATGCCGTCAGCCTCCTGAGCCGCTGGGCCCGGCCAACGCCATCGCTTCTGTTCTTTGGCTCCGCCGCTATCTGGGGGCGGGAGGGGCTCTGATCCGCCTCGATTTTGATCTCGTCCTACCTGGAGGACCTCAAACTCCACATCTGCTTCAGCAGCAGCTGCTGGCTTTCTTGTTCGCCGTTCGCTTAAACCCACACCCCCCCCCCCGCGCCCGCCCCCGCTTGATGTCGGACAGGGGAAAACATCTCTCTCCAATTGGATTACTGGTGTTGGCGAACTGATAATGAAGTCGCAGCCGCTGTCTTTCAGGTTGTCTGCGTGCGTGAGACCTTATCGCCGCCAGACTGTCTGTCAGACTTCAAGGCGCGTGCGGAATACCTGCGCGCTCAGAGATAGCGCGCGCACCTGAAGACCCCCACAAAGGCAGAGAGTTGACAGATGCCATCCACAAGGAGGGGTGGGAGGGGGGGGGGGCGGCCACCAGTCTCGATCATCCCAATCTCCCACCCATCTGACACTAATATAAAATACAAATACAAAATACAAAATACAAATACAAAATACAAAATACAAATACAAAATACAAATACAAAATACTAATAAAATACTAATACAAAATACAAATACTATACAAATACAAAATACAAAATACAAAATACAAATACAATACAAAATACAAATACAAAATTACAAATAAAATACTAATACAAATACAAATACAAATACTAATACAAATACAAATACAAAATACAAATACAAAAAGCCGCGGACAATTGTAATGCGGAGAGGCCTTCTTGGCTTCAAAGATGTGCAGTGTTTATTAACAAGACTAATTAACGGAAAGTGAAAGTTAATCACCAGGGCCTCGCTGATGCTTGAGCATCGGTCACAGTGAGATACTCCAGCCAACGTAACAGCACATCAGGCATTAAGTAACTGCTTTAGCTATTCGTTTAGCCTTCGACACAGATTTGATTTGAGACCCGCATGCTCTCGAGTCCCTCTAGACCCCCCCCCACACACACACACACACACACACACACTCCACTTAAAAGGCATATTTTCTACTCAGAGAGTATTAGTATGCTCTATGGAAGTTGAGTGATGTGTTTCCCTGCAGGCCGAGACAACATCAGTCAGTAAACGTTGAATACAAATGCACCCCGAGCCGTATTCAGTTTCACTGACACCCCCCACCCCACCCCCCCTCCCCTCCACCGTGACACATTTACTACGGGCCGGGCGTTCGGTTCCGCGGCTTCTCTCCGCGTGGCCCCTGGATTGATGTATGGATGATGAGTGCAAAAAAAAAAATAAATAAAAAAGGTCAAAAATAAATAATCCGCACCCCCGCGCTGATGGATTATCCCATCGGGGGAATCGGCAATCATCAATGTGATGACGCCGGAGGATGTCAACAACGAGAGGCCCCCCACGGGGGCCGCCGCGGTCTCCAGACGCGTCGTCTCCAAATCCATCCCATTCAGTCTTCCTCCCTTCCTTCCTCCCTCCCTCGCTTCCTTTCCTCCCCCTGGCTCCTCAAGGCCTCGACAACATCCAGAAGATGGCCGCCCAGGGCCAGCTATGAGCTGAGGATCGACATGAAGGACGGCCAGGAGTCGGTCTACGCCAACTACGACAAGTTCTCCCTGGGCGACGCCAGGAACCTGTACATAGCTGCGGATAAGGAGAGTACAACGGCCACCGCCGGTAAGTCGGGGGGGGGGGGGGGGGGGGTGCACGTCGGCTTGGACAAATACCTGTTATTGGCTCTTTTTGAATAATTGCAGTCGTCTTATCAGCTCTTTCACATCCAAACAAGGAAATGATGGCTATCGCCATTTTTCCTGGCCACGGATGTTTCAGGATTTTTTTTTTTTAATCTCAAACTCACGGTGGCGGCCAAACAGTGACTGACTGTGAATTAACTCGACGGCCGATGAATTTGATATTTCCTTCTTACAATTTTTTTTGTTAATGTTTAATTCCATGCCATTTTTTAATTTTTTTCTTGCAATCATTTCCCCTCCGTTCGATTATCTTGTCATGTTCCCCCGGCGGCCCCCTAGCCTCCGGCCCCCCCGTTACACTCTGCTCCTGAACACCGGAGGGTCAGCGTCTGCCTGTCAGCCCAACCATATCCCAGAATTACCTGTCATCCCTTCATGTTTACAATTATAATATTCTCTCTCCGTCACTCTGTGTGTGTGTGTGTGTGTGGTGTGTGTGTGTGTGTGCGTGCGTGTGTGTGTATGTGTGCATGCATGTGTGTGTGTGTGTGTGTGTGTGCGTGCGTTTCCCTATCTCTTTTTGCTGTGTTTTTCCTTTCCCCTCTCACTCTGTCCTCCCCGTCGGAGAGAGAGAGAGAGAGAGACAGAGATAGAGAGGAGAGAGAGAGAGAGAGAGAGAGAGAGAGAGAGAGAGAGAGAGAGAGAGAGAGAGAGAGAGAGAGACAGAGAGAGAGAGAGAGACAAGAGAGAGAGGGAGTAGGCGTGTGCCTGGCGCGACCTGCAGGGGTGACTGACGGGTCCTGTCTCCAATCACAGGCGACTCCCTGATCTACCACCAGGGCCGCCCCTTCTCCACCAAGGACCGGGACAACGACATCGCCGTCACCAACTGCGCGCTGTCGTACAAAGGAGCCTGGTGGTACAAGAACTGCCACCGGGCCAACCTCAACGGGAAGTACGGAGAGTCCAGACACAGTCAGGTCAGTGTGTGTGGCCACTGCTTCTGTTTTTTCTTCTCTCCGTCAGAGGAAGTCACAGAGGGCAGGCGGTAAAAACTTGAGGCAGGCAGACAGGCAGATAGACAGGCAGGGGGGACAGCCAGGCAGACAGGCAGAGTAGACAGGCAGGCAGACAGGCAGGCTGAGGCAGGCAGGCAGACAGGCTGATAGACAGGTAGGCAGACAGCCAGGCAGATAGGGCAGGCAGGCAGGCAGATAGGCAGGCAGGCAGACAGGCAGATAGACAGGCAGGCAGACAGGCAGGCAGACAGGCAGATAGACAGGTAGGCAGACAGGCAGATAGGCAGGGCAGGCAGACAGGCAGATAGGCAGGCAGGCGGACAGCCAGGCAGATAGGCAGGCAGGCAGGCAGACAGACAGACAGGCAGCCAAACTGTCTCGTTGCTCGTTAGAGGCGGAGGGAACGCGGGACCTGCATTTGCTTGTGTCTCTGCCCCCCGCGATTTTGACAGATGCTAACTTCCAAGGTGTCAATCAGGTAACAATAGGCCGGCCCACCAGATGCTAACTTCCAAGGTGTCAATCAGGTAACAATAGGCCGGCCCACAGGAGGGGAGGTGGGTAGGGAGGGAGAGAGGGGGAGGGAGGGAGGGAGGGGAGGGGAGGGGGTTGCTGTGTCTCCGTTGACGTTGACCAAATTGGACAAATGGTGTTTGGTGAGCAGGATTTAACACAGATTATGTATGAAAATAACAGTATTCAGTGTTTTGCAAGGATCGGACCACGTGTGGTGCGAAGAATAGATTTGTTCGTGCTGATTGAATATGTATGAACAACAGAGGGAAGCGAGCGACTTTAAAACCTGATTACACAAGGACATTATGACTTTGTGGGAATAAATTGTTTACAGCGATTAGTGAAATTTAAGTTTCAGTTTGAAGTAGAAAATCGAAGACAATACAACCTTCCCAAAAACGAGTCATCCAATTTATTACATTCTTCTTATTCTTGATTATCTCATAATTATGTTTCTTCTCTTTCACAAAATAAGCGCTCATATTGGCTATTTATAATGAACTGTTTTGTTATTTGCTGCTCAATCACCGTGACGACAGAGGGTCTGTAGCCAGGCAGGCTGGGGACAGAGGGGCTTGAAGGTTCTCCAGGTTCTCTCCTCAGACGGAACGAGACGGAGTCCTCAACCCCGGCCGTGTGCTCCCACCTCGGGTTCCCTCTCTGTGATGTTCTGCATGCATGTGAAAGAAAAAGGGGTAGAGAGAGTGCATGTGGTGGGACTTTGATTAGAGTGCGGTACAAAGCCCATGTTATATCACAGGGACACAAACAACCCCCCCCCCCCACCCCTCTGTCGTTTGATGACATGAAACAAAACAGATCAGACCATCCCAGAGCCGCGCGGCGTAGTCGAGTTGTGTCGAGGAAAGAGCCACAAAATGGACTTGCGGCGGCGGCTGTGAGGTTCAGGGTTAACATGAAACGTGGCGTCAGATTTGATCTTGGTGGGTCACGGCATGTTGTCAGTGCTTTTAGGGTTGGGTTTTTTTTTGTGATGACGTCCAGTCCATCCAAACAGAAAATCTATGAATGGGAGCCTTTTCATTTCACGCCTTATTTTCAACAAATATAGATTGAGGAGCTAGAAAATGGGGTTGGGCGGTGGATGGGCTTTTTATGGTTGTGTGCTCTCTCTTTCCCTCTCTCTCTCTCTCTCTCTCTCTCTCTCTCTCTCTCTCTCTCTCTCTCTGTCTCTCTCTCTCTCTCTCTCTCTCTCTCTCTCTCTCTCTCTCTCTCTCTCTCTCTCTCTCTCTCTCCCCCTCTCTCTCTCTCTCTCTCTCTCTCTCTCTCTCTCTCTCTCTCTCTCTCTCTCTCTCTTTATACTCTCTTGAAGCTCCATGTCTCAGCTCAGACTCCCCGTGTGTCCCTCTGCAGGGCATCAACTGGTTCAACTGGAAGGGCCACGAGTTCTCCATCCCCTTCGTGGAGATGAAGATGCGGCCGTACAACTACCGCAGCATCAGTGGGAAGAGGAGGAGGTCCGTCCCCTTATAAACACCCCCCCTCCCCCCACTCTCTCTCTCTCTCTCTCTCTCTCTCTCTCTGTCTCTCTCCCTCTCTCTCTTTCTCTCTCTCTGCCTGAGACAGACCTGGATAAACAGAGTTTGTTCAAATGTCTGTAGCACCGATTCAATGATACTGCTTAAAACGCTGTGTTGTTGCGCTAACCATTACTGTATTTCAGCGTGGCCCAGGAGTCTGCTGTGTTAGCACTGTTAGCTACCGAGTTTGCATTAAAAAAATAGGGAAAAAAGCATTCCGTGACACGGTTTTGAAATGCGGTGCCAGCAGCGTAGGTTCTTGACGATGGGAATCGAACCCGCAGCATATGTGTGTGTGTGTGAAGATGTTGCCAAACATGCCACCGCGCCGCCGAAGAATCGCGACAACCAGAAGAGGAGAACACAAACCCAAACTCTGTATATCCATGTCGGCTCTTTCAGACCGCCGGCCTTCTGAGCTGTCTTTCCTCCCCCGCCCTCCCCCGCCCTCCCCCGCCCTCCCCCGCCACCCTCACCCAACCCTGCTGTACTTGGAAGCCACATAAGAAGGCGCTGTATATAAAGTTATAACAATAAATTCCGACGACAATGAGTCGCTTTGCTGTAAAGAGAGGGGAGAAGGAGGCGCTGGCGTTGCCGTTAGCCCGGCGCCTGTTCCTCCGAGTGGAGGGAGAACGATGCTCAGAGATGTCCCCCTTAAAGCTCGTGAGTAGGATAGCATTAACAACAACAACAACAACAACAACAACAACAAATCATTTTGACAAATTGTATTCCCTTAAAATGACTTTAAGATATCTCTATTTTTATACCTGATATTGTGAGAGAGGTCCATTCATGTCATGATATGGTTTGCTTTTTTTCCGAGCCCACCGTTAGTGTTAACGTACTCAACAGCAGACATCATGACAAGGCGCACATGGGATAAAAAGGGGAGTTATATGCATGGCGAGGACCAGAGAACATTCAGCTTTTGCGATGTACCGAAAACGCACCAGCAGCTCATTTGGTACGATTCGAGTTCATTTGGAGACGTCCGTGTGGGTAATTTACGAACAGAATAAAAACGGCTATCAATCAATTCAATGTTTGTTTGTTTTTGTAGCTAGCTTTTTAAAAAAAACAACATAATTTGCTATGGTTTCAACACCCAAGAGTTTAGTTTCATAAAAAAATATTTGATATATGATATTGCTTGTTCACTGTTTTTCCATACAAACAAACTGATTACAAACTGAGTACAAAGCTGGCACAGGGAATATTAACTGGTGATTTTAGTACACATAACATTCTCTTTTTCCTAAACGTGGATGTTGCTGCCAGGGATGGTGTCATGAGATGAATTCAACCCACTAATAATACTACTACTACTAATAATAATAATAATAATAATAATACCTATAGAATAAAGCTATGTTCAGGACAGTAATGCATGGGCTGTGCCACGCACACACACACACACACACACATACATTCTATGTAATGGTTTGCATGACATCATCACAAACACAGGTCCTATTTGTATAGTCTTAACATAGCATTCATGGTAACATGGAGTGTAAGGAACAATCTTTAGACCAAAAAATACCAAATATAATGCCTTATGGAAAATTGATTGAAAGTATCTATATGTTGGTAATTACTTGCAGCTGAAAGTTATATTAAGTACATTCTACAAGCACCATCATAAATCCTATCCCTGAAAGCAATATCTCGCCTGCTTTTGATTTTTTAATTGGATTTCTGGTTTTGTTTGTTTTTTGTTTTGTTTTTGTTTTTCAAAAACAGAAATGTGATTATTTAATAACTGTAAATGTTTTTGCCCAATTGAAACAGCGCAGAAGGGTTGTATCATATTACTTTGTATATTTTAGTTGTTTCCTTTACTCCTAGGCTTACACCAATGGTAACAAGCCGGTCTATAAACTTCCAGTTCTCCTGATTTAGGGATAGCATTGAAGAAAATGTGTATGTTGATGTGCTACCCGTTACTAGACTAATTACTGAGATGCCCTTTGACTACTTTTCCAATGTAACCTCTGTATTTTTAATTAATGTTGTCGACATTACTAGGAAAGGGATGGAGCCTATTGCACGCTACAACTAACCCATTGTAATCAACATTATTGTCATAGAATATGAAATGTGATTTGAGCCCATTTTGTGTTGATCTTACCATTGAGTTTTGTCCCTACGTGTCCAGGAATAAGTTACAAATTAAATGGTTTAGTGGGTTGCGGAAACTTGGAGGGACATTATATTTTCTTTTCAAGCACCAAAATTTTCATTGAATCTGTGGTCGAGAAACAAAAAAAAGGTGGAATAGATCAAGAAAGAGTGAAAATTATTTCAATAGTTAACACATAGTTGCAATAGTTGCACATCTAATGAATCCGCCGAGTTCCACTTGCCAGTTCTCTCTGCTCATTTAGTCTGTCTCCAGAAAATGATTTGTGTTAGGCAAGTTGTGTGTTTTACTTCATTAACTATGTAGATATATTTAGCCTCAGTGCTTTATTTCTCAAGGCTTAAAGGTTTGTAGACGCGGAACAGAATGTAACGTATTGTGAAATGACAAGCTAGGATGCTTCAGTGCATTTAAAGAAGAGCGTTTTGAAGTTGTTCTGCCCATTGTGCGGGGAGAATGTGCAAGCAACACTTTCACAATTCACACACTGAACAATTTCTTTATTAGTATTTAGTTGAATCCATACTATTTATTCAAACCGTTCTTTTTAGCTTTTCTTGTAGATGCATATTGTTACAATTCACACAGCGCATCTTTTTTTGCTTTGGAATTGTAATTTAATAATACTTATAAGTGATGGGGACATCACAGTAAAAAAAATAATCAAATTGGTATGTTTATTTATTTTCCACTGAGAAATATGCCATATAGACTCTCTTTCAATATGCTTTTTTTCTGTTATGCAAAAAATAGAGCAAAGAGAGCAAATGATTGTGAAATGAAAATACTCAATGTAAAGCTATAGACTGGGCCAATTAATAGTAAACGGTACGATTTGAAGTATCACAATTTGCAATCTCCTCTATTGAGTTGAAACACTAACTTTAACATGTATTTTCTGTTCAAACTTTGATTCCACTTGAAAATGTCACTGTATTTTGATTATTTATTGTATTGATATTTATTTAAAAAACTTATGGACTACTCGCATTACGTGCTTTACATGCATTGTAAAGAAAAATTATAATATCTGTTCATTTTGCCATTGGGTCCTTCATACAAGTTAATTTAATGATGAAGAACTGTCTTTCTTACATAGCAACAATGTCTAAGAAGTACTATACGCCACACATCTACATTCATCTTACAAGTGTAATTGCAGAAAAAGCGTGATTTTGACTGTTGAAAAGCTGTTGGCAAGCTTATATATGCTGAAATTGACTTTCTGTTGGATAATGTTTGCTAGTACCATAAAAGTTAGCTCTAGTTTGACTTAAACATGTATTATATAGTTCCTTTTTTAATACATTTTCTACATATTAATAAAATATTGAAAGGTTGTATTTGGTGCTGTCTTTTGTCACGTTTGGTTTGTTTTAGTACAAAAAACTTAAATCAAACCATAACGTCTATGCATAAATTATGTTTGCATTTTATAGTCATAGAAGAGCAATACAGATATTGGCATTGTCTGTGCTTTAATTTGAGCCAAGAACAAGGAAGATGTCAAGTCAAATGTTGAAATATAATAAGAATATATATAGTGAACAACTTTGAACATTAACATTGAAAAAAGAGAGGAAAAAGAAGAGAGAATGAGAAAATGAAAAAGAGTGAGGGAAAATGATGGACAGAAGAGAAAAAAATCTTTAAAATAAGTATTGAGAAAAATATAGAGAAAACCGGGACAATAAAGAAAAAGCGAGAGACAAGATTGAGACAACGCAACGATTGAAGATAAAAAAAAAAAAGCAAAATTCTGAGAGTACAAGAACATTGAAAAGAGAGAGTGAGAGAAGAAATCTGATCTGTAGACCGTGGTTAGGGTTTTTGAAAAAGACCCCACGGTGTCTTTAAAAATAAAAAATACTTGGCAGACCAGACCAGACTGTAAATGGTTTGGGGCACAGCACCACTAATCCAAGCACTGGGGTTGAGACACATGGCAGCTGTTCAGCCTAGAATTGTAGTTCAGCCCTTAGTCTGATCTGGTTCACCTCAATTGAATGAAAGCTAACATTAGCTTGTAAGTAAGCTGCATAAATGCCTGCTATTCTCTGTATTACATTTGCGCAGCCACATGGAGTACAATATGAAGGTGAAGTAATGGTCAAAATTCAAAGAAAAACTTGACTCCTGATTTCTGATCCCTGATTGTTGAAAACTATTCTACGTCTCAACCTTATTTTATTACTCACTTTGATTAGGAAAATCAACAAGGGTCATGAATTGTTTCTGTGTTGATTCATGTGAAAAAAAAGATATATATATATACATACATAAATATACAAAATATACATACAACTCAATGTGTAGTCACATAGAACTGTGAACTACACATTGCACAACAACAATTGCAATAGAATGTAGTAGTAAAACATGTTTTGTATTGTCATGATGGCAGAGGTCTCGCTGACAGAATCACATGGAACTTCAATATCCCCAGTGACTTTCCAAACAGCCTCATCCAATTGTTATTTTCACCAACACACACAGTGGTACTACTGCACATAGGAAGAAGAGTGCTGAAGATACAAGACACATTTTAAATGACATGATACCCGCAACAAGTTACAATGGAAATCATTTTTGCAATAACTTGCATAATTTCTCTTTTATTTCGGTGCGTGTTGTCAGCAGAAACACATTGGTAAATAGCCAAACAAAATAGTTTAGTATATGTAGTGTGAAAGCTCCACATTGTGAAAGCTCCAACACATTCTTAGAAACATGACTGGAGGCAACACTCCAGAGTCTGTATGTAATATAGTCAGTGTGTAATATAAACTCAACTTCAATTATTCTAATCAACTTCTACTACTTATCATACTACTTTGACCGCTTTTTACACTACAGCACTCACCCCATTTTTCTGCAGGAAATGCAATTTCGAGTAGTTCTATATAAACTTCAGTTCTTCAGTGATCAGAACTGCTAAATGCATTAAAAATGTTCAAAGACCCAACGACAGAAGGCATCAAATGTTCCATCTGCTTCTCCTCATCCTGCTATCTCTCTCTCTCTCTCTCCCCCCCCTCTCTCTCTCTCTCTCTCTCTCTCCATCTCTCCCTCTCTCTCTCCCCCTCTCATCCCCTCTCTCTATCTCTCCCTCTCTCCCCCTCTCATCCCCTCTCTATCTCTCCCTCTCTCTCTCCCTCTCTCTATCTCTACCTCTCTCTCTTTCTCTCTCTCCCTCTGTCCCTCCCTCTCATCCTCTCTCTCCCCCTCCCCACTCATGTACATCTCTAGCATTGTCTCAAGCCCTCATCGCGTGCACTCTGTATTCCTCCACTCATCATTACCCCCCCCACGCCCCCCAGCTGATGAACAATGGGCTGGTGGGGGTCGGGGGGTGCTGAGAGGATGAAAGGAGGAGTTTCTCCAAGGTAGCCACCAGCATCCCGTGTGCATCTCACTGCGCTCAGGAGGCTAACCAGCCCTGGCAGGGGGATGAATGGGGCGGGAGCAGAAGCCTGGATCTCCCATCATACTAGAAGCTCTTATTCTCCGGGATGGCCACGGCCGTAACAGCGCCTAATTGGGAGAGGGAAGGGGGGAGAGGGGGGGGGGGGGGGGGTGGTTGACATACAGTAAATGGCTTGATTTTCCTGAGGCATTTTCTGTTGTTGGGTTGTTGTTGTTGTTCTTGCTCAGAACCCTGTGAGGTGGAATAAAGGGGCCCAGTGCTGTATATAGGAGGAGCAGCCCCATGTAGAGAAGATAGAGAGATCAGGTACTTGTCCGGTCACTGTCGTAGCGCAAACAGGGTTAGCCCTGATTGTTGTTCGTTCTCTCCTGTTTCCACTCTTAACACGGGTCGAAGACAGATCGAGGTCTGAGATAAACCCGTGTTGTGTTACCACTGCTTCATGTTCAGAACAAGAAGCCCATGTGATGCCCCTTGCGTACGTGCGTCGTGCGTGCAAGTCACGGCAGACAATAGACAGTCTACTTTGAATGTCTTCCTCTTTTTTCCTCTGCTCTGAGACGGATGTGTGTCCATTGTACTGATGCCACGCGTCTTTCCAAGAGTGAATGTATCCTCTTTGCTGTCACTACAGCCACTCCCTTTCCTATTTGTCTGCACAGTTCCCAAAAGGCCAGTCTTACTAATTGTGTGTCAATTGTTTTGTTCCCCCTGTTCCCTTGAAGAAAGATTTTCCTTCAAGGGAACAGGGGGAACAAAACCATTCAACTTGAGATGTTTAATGTCTCAAGTTAAGATTCATTGAACAGCGTTATCCAGTGAGGGGAATATTTTTTCTAATTTCCAAGCATCCGAAACTTTAGAGACGACAACATGTTGAATAACATATTTAGAGGTTCTAAACCTCTAAACTAATCATTTGTGTTTGTTGTTTTTAGGGTTGTTTTTGCAATATTATTTTTGAAACCTTTTAACAGGCACTTTGTTTGTTGTCTTGTTCTTGGATATTGTCCGTCTTAGACAATGTTTTGTCTGGGAAAAATACTGTTATTTTAATTAAAATGAACCAACAGAGGAATAAGTGTCTTGACACTTTCATGTCAGCTTTATAACACCAGCACACATTGAAGTCATGCTTGTGAAAGAGATGCTGAAAACACACACAATTATCTCCCCAGACCTTAATACTCAAGGCAATGCGATGGCCCCATAAGCGAATGACAGACATTGACAAACGTAAAGTGTTTGTGTTACTTTAACCAGGCAAACAGAACTGCTGTTTGAGTATGCCGCAAAATTGCAACGTTGCGCAACTTAATTTCTTTATTGTCTGTTCCATGTCCACCCCACAGTGGGTGGGCGTTTTCTGTGAGTATAAGTGTGTATTCCCACATTCTCACTTCCTCCTGTCCCTGTTCTATATTCAGAAACACCTAAAAAGCCAAGACAAATATAGAAAATCCCAGATACATTAGCATTAGCATTGGTTTGGGGGAATTCCCTATTTCTACATGAACTGATGTAAGCCATATATATATATATATATTGAATTCAGGTCAAATTGTGAATAAATAAATAAATGCATTCATTGGCTTTCTAAAAATGCTATAGCTCTGCGAAGAACTTTCTGTTTATGTCCAAAGGCAGTTGAATGTTTTCCGAGAGAGATTCCTTATATAGACAAATAATGCAGTTCCCCATCTCACTCCTTATGTCAAACACACACAGTGACATCACACACACACACACACACACACACCACACACACACACACACACACACACCACACACTCCAACATGTCTCGTGGACTGCACTCCGGCGCACTTTCACAGAGTTTATGAGTGTGAGTGCTAATGAAAAGTGAATTAAGTGGTTGCTATTTTGGAAACTGACAAGTGGCCAGAAATAGAGTCTGACTATAAGCAGTACCCCCAGAGGAAACCTAGCCTGTGACTCATTTGTGTAAAATGTCTGGCCCCACTCTGTGCAAACAGATGGACACACTCACACATACAAGGAAAGAGAGAAAAGAGCAAGAGTGTGTGTGTGTTTGTGTGTGTGTGTGTGTGTGTGTGTGTGTGTGTGTGTTGTGTGTGTGTGTGTGTGTGTGTGTGGTGTGTGTGTGTGTGCGTGTGTGTGCATGTGCATGTGAGTGTTGTGTGTGCGTGTGTGTGTGTGCAAGTGTGTAAAGTGATTGTATGTGTGTGTGTGTGAGTGGACGTGTATATGACTGTGAGAGAGAGTATATGTGACAGTGTGTTTCGTGGTGCGCCTGGGATGCATGTGTATGTGTGTGATAGTGTGAATGAGGTGAGTGCGGCTCTGCCAAGTTTCCAGCGCGCGCCAGTTATAGTTATTACATGATTATATGTAATGCCTTTCTGCACGGCATTCCACAAGGCCGTACATAACGCTGCTAGTGACATAAAGATCCAGCTCTCCACCTCGGGTTAAATGATCTAGTATGAAACCTCAACGTTGCCTTCTTAAAACCAAGGTAGTGAAGTGAAAGTAAGGTTCTTCTAAACAAAACAAATGAGGCACAGGATGTAGTCATTTATCTGTGTGGTGTCTGTACATGTGTGTACGTGCTTATTGTGTGTGTGTGGGTCTGCAGGTGTACATGCATGCGTGCCTGTCCTGTTGCATGTGTGTGTCAGACATGCCTGCTCACTGACTTAAGACTTGTCTCATTTATCTTGATAGAAAGTTTGCCTCACAGTTCATTATAAATGACAGCCCATGTGCATGCGTCTTCGGCAGTTATGTTTGAGAACATCAAATGGTAGATTACATCATCTTGATTAGAGTATGGTTTGGACAATTTTGCAGAAAAATCTATTACAATTGATGTGACAACTTTATATTCCACTCTCAAGGGGAATGCTTCCTCATATGAAATACAACCCAAATTATATTCAGAAATTTGCTGAAACCCTGGTGAGTTAGTGTAAGACTTAATATGAATACACATATTTAAATTGTTTACAACCTGTGCACAAGCCACGACGCAAGTCACCATTAAGGTGTTATGACGTGCAAGAAATTGTAATAGTTAATAATGCCCTTTTACACATTAGGTATTAGACATATACCAGTACATAAGGGAAACATAGATGCAGGTCAAGAGACACATCTCTGCCCACATACTGTAGGCTGCACATTGCACATACAATAACGCGTGTGGTGTCTGTGTACTAATGGGAACAGCAGTAGTGATGAGTTGTGTGGGGTCACATGACCCTTGCTCAAATATCCAACTGTAGACTACACACACACACACACACACACACACTCCTCCATACTGGAGGAGGTGGAGTGACGTTGTTCCATGGTAGGTGGAACAAGTAAGGAAGTCGTGTAGTAACACCGAAATTGCAAAATGGACAGTTAGGAAATTTTAAATGAGATTGCATCAATGGATCCTATCCTAAAATCTAACATTTCAGGACTTAATATGAAATATAATGTGGATTCCATACTCAGAAAAGGTGTGCCTCATTTAATCTCCCCCCGCTCTATTTTCTCCCTCTCTCTCTCTCTCTCTCTCTCTCTCTCTCTCTCTCTCTCTCTCTCTCTCTCTCTCTCCCTCCCTCCCCCCCCCCACCCCCGCTCCCTCTCTCACCCTCTGCCTGACAACATCAGTGGTTGTGAACGCAAGGTAACCGCAAGAATGTGGAGTGAGCGTTGTGTCACGCCGGAGTGCACAAGCACAGACAGAGGGCCCCATTCTTACACAACGGTGGGCAGGCTGCAATGACTAGGCCACAGAGTGAGAGAGGGGTGGGGGGGAGAGAGAGAGAGAGAGGAGAGGGAGAGGGGGAGAGAGAGGAGAGAGAGAGGGAGGAGGAGGAGGGGTGAAGAGAGAAAAAGAGGAGGGGGAAGTGAAAGAAAGAGGGAGGGAGAGGGAGGAGAGAGGGAGGGGGAAGCGAGAGAGAGGGTGACGAAGAGAGGGAGGGGTAGAGTGAGAGCGAGAGGGGTTGATTAATAGATAGAGAGAGAGAGAGGAGAGAGAGAGAGAGAGAGAGAGAGAGAGGATTCGAAACAAGGTCAGAGGAACAGAAGAGGAACAAAGAGTGGAGGACTTGTGGAGATGTATGACTGAAGTGGGGAAGTAGCAAGCAGCTGAACAGACGTCAGGAGACAGATGTCAGACGTCGGAGAAGGGCCGCCGGGTACGACAAGTGGTGGAGCTGACCCTCCACTCTGAACACGCCTGGGGTAAGGTGCCGGCTTCAACATGTGCCGGGAAACACTTTCTCTTCTTACAGCCTCCGGGGGGGCCATTGTGTTTAGGGACCTGTGATGTTGTTGTTGTTTGTTTGTTGTTGTTGTTGTTGTTGCTGTTGTTGTAGTTGTTGTTGTTGCTGTTGTTGTAGTTTGTTGTTGTTGTTGTTGTTGTTGTTGTTGATCATGATGATGATGATGATGAGCTGCACTTAGACAAGAGAAATGGTGCTAACTCAAAAGGCAACGCAGCGTAGACCTACTTCTAATTGGAAACCAGGGGGAGTTCTGATGATAAGTGGAGGGAAAGTTTCTTTAGTCAAAAGGTAATTTCAGCAAGTGATTAAATGGACTATTTACGATTATTCTAAACTGGATGTATATTTTTTTCTTCCTGTGGGTTCAGCTATATACTGTAGTCGTGTTTAAACTGAAATGGATTTTTCGTTATGCAATTGATAATATAACCATGGTCAGGCATTACTCACTAAAGTAGTGCTGAGCACAGCAGATATTTGTACAATTCACCCATGACTCATAACGCTTACAAAATGTGTATTCATACAGTACGACCAGCAAGTCAAATGAGTCAGCCTGAACGACCAAACCCAAAACACATTGCATTTCTTCACACACACACAGGCCGTCATTAGACACACAAACAACGTGCACCAAGGGTTGATGTTCACTATAGAACCATTTTAAAACATGTCACGGCAATCGATTGCTTTCTTTTCGGGACTAATTACACACATCCCAGAATCCTCAGAGGGAGAGACCGGGGTTGATGGTGTGCTTGAGGCAGGTCATTAAAGATTTCTGCTTTGCCGTCTGTCACCGATCGCTCTCCAAGCTTTCTCCAGTCTTCCAGGTCGCATATGTTCCCTTCCAGAAAGGACCCAGCAGGGGCTAACCCAGCGCAAACATAATATTTCTCCCCACCCCCATCCTGCTTTGTGTGTCCCAGAAATGTCCCTTTTCCTGCGTACAAACAGATCCATGGCCACGCAACGTCACGAGAAAGGGCAGCTAATCAAGTTGATGTTCCCCACTGCAGAATATTCCGTCTTTGAGTGTGCGGCTGGAAGGGGCTTCTGGAGACTTTGACTTTTTCTCATTGGCTAAAAAGCAGCACCCAGTGCCATGGGTCAGGCTGTGGTATGATTTGTTTTTCAACAAATGAACTGTGGAACACATCAATGGGGACGTTGAGTAGGCTCCTACTTATCCAACTCCCCCTAATGAAAAAGCAGTGCCGTTCTAATTTAGGTCTTATTTAATGCACATCAGCAATTAAAGCATGGATACCTCCCTCTGGTGTCTCGGCTTTAGAAATATACTGTGAAGAGAGAGAGAGGGACTGAGAGAGAGAGAGAGAGAGAGAGGGACAGAAAGAGAGAGAGAGAGAGAGAGAGAGAGAGAGGGAGAGAGAGAGAGAGAGAGAGAGAGAGAGAGAGAGAGAGAGAGAGAGAGAGAGAGAGAGAGAGAGAGAGGATTGACTCAGCAATCCTGCTATCTCGCACAAACTTGGCAAAACACTGCCTAGAATAGAAGCCAAGTTTTGAGTAAAGGACACAAACATAAAGCATTACAAAGTTAGCTTGGGTTTTTTAACCCGTTACTGAAGGCAGCGTCACAGGGGTGAAACATTCCTGACTGAATAGGAAAAACCTTATAGTGAAAGTGCATTGTTTAAGATATGCATTTGCATTGTTAAGACTTGATTGTATTGTTGAGATAGAACTTAATTTGCACGGCGCTGATGCGGACGTCCTGATATTTTTCAAAGATGATGTTCACTGTTTGTCACACAGCTGCTCACAGAACAAGGTCTCACGTGCAGCCCTTCCATGGAAGGATTATTGTCCATGTATTTGTCATGTTGTCTCATATCTATATCTAAGCCACTTACTCATCTGTTTGTGTCCCGCCTGGTGATCTCACCTGGGGCATGGTGACAAGGACAACTGCGGTCCAAACAAAAACACCGTCAAATGAACCACACTTTTTCAGACAAGCCACTTTGGGTATTGTTGTCCGCGATGTGACACAATTTTTAGCATTTATTACATCGGTCAGCAAATAGAGACAAATCGTTTGCATGACTCAGCTAAACCCCCCGCGTGACAAACAATGCCCAATGAAGAACCACATATCTAATGGCCACTAAGCTGTATTCCGGTGGCACTTCTGTCTCACTGTCTTGCATGTTATTTTCCTTATCAAAAACTGAAAATATGCAGAAACAGAAAGCCAAGGGCCTCCACTTCAAATTTGCATTTTCTGCTGTTTTCAAACAACATTTATGGGTTTTTTTTTCTTCTTCTGAAGACTGGCGAAGAAAGACTGCGTTGTGACGTGTCTCACGGGCGGACAGAAACACTCACGATTAGCTTCCTGTCAGGCAAATGAGTTGCGAGGGACGTGACCCCATGGGCAGGAACTCAGAGCGCACTGATCTCACGGTGTTGCCACACCACACGAGCAGGCAAACCGCGACGCGCCGCCATTGGTATTCTTCATGCAGGGGGGCGTCGGCCTCGCGCACACAGTCGCGGTTCACCGAGTGGAAGATGTATATGTCAATATTCATCATCACGTCCTCTTCTTCTCCTGCATCTGAAACACATATCACGAAACACAACATTGTTCTGTCACTAGGGAGAAATACTGCATGATGATATCATTTGGCTGGATACCCCCCCCCCCCTACCCCCTACTCTCTCTCTCTCTCTCTCTCTCTCTCTCTCTCTCTCTCTCCTCTCTCTCTCTCTCTCTCTCTCTCTCCTCTCTCTCTCTCTCTCTCTCTCTCTCTCTCTCCCTCCCTCTCTCTCTCTCTCTTCATTATACATTTCATCATCAAAGTGAAACGTAAGTCAAGGATTCTTCTAAAAAACTGCAAGTCGGGAGTTTTCATATGGGGGCAGCCTACAATGGAACGATAGGCCACTTATAAGAATCTTGACCAGGTCCTGTCCATCAAGGTGTTCCCATTGGGAACCATTAGCTAGCTATATTCAGATGAGGTCCTGTCAGCCACTCTCTCTCTATATATGGTGGCCATTCTCAGTGGGGCTCTTAGAAAGATTTGTTATCACTCAGTTTCAATTCGTCTTCCCCTCTCTCTCTCTGACTCTCAATGTCTCTCTCTCTCTTTGACTCACGATAGCTCCCTTTCTCTCTCACTCTGACATTCAATATGGCTCTCTCTCCCTCTTGCTCGCTCGCTCAATCTTCCTCTCGGTCTTCCAGGTTTTTTATATGAGGGCAGGCATACATGGTGGATGGAAGGTCGACTGTAGAGGTTATTGTAACAGTGTGAAGATTATTTCTAAACTCTGGGAGTTTGCCCACTGTTGTCACACAGTATGTCTCAGAGTGTATGTGTGTGTGGTGTCATTGCGTACACATTATGACACACTTCTACTTCTGCGGCGCGAACACGTTGGATGGAGTCACCGCACGCGAACCGCCGGCAATTGTTTACGGAATGCGCGTCCGAGATGAAAAAGTCACCTTTCTATTGTCTTGTTTACATCCACAGGAACATTCCAGCTTCCTTCCCCACCCAGCGGCCTGCATCGAGTGGGAGGAGAGACGAGAGGGGGGAGCCACGTCAGAGGTCAACCCTAGAGGAAGAAGGACGCGGGGGGTCGAAACAACCCTGGACGAGAGCCGTGGCGAGGGAATCATTTGTAGGGATTTCAAGTGTTTCCAGCCCAGAGGCGTGTAAAACAATGGGTCCTTCTCGCCACCCCCGCAGGGTCAGAGAACCCAGGAAAGCTTCAAGGTCTTCATTCATGACACCGAGCACCTCATCCAAACCCCAGACTGCGAGTCCAGCCCGAGCCGCTACTGGGTGCCAGCTTTTTCCTGATGTGATGCTGTGGAGTTGAGACACAATATTTATTTATTGTATCAAAGTCACCAGATGTTGAAATTGAGTAATTGAAAATGCCTTGAATGGCCCGCAAGTTGAAAACCGTAATCGCCATTGTATTCTCCTCTTGTAAGCCAAATGACTCAATAAAACGCCGACCAAAGCTGGTGTGGAGCTCCAGCCAGCCTTTATCAAAGAGCACTCCGCCATCTTGGGAGAACCCCCCCCCCCCCCAAAAAAAAAAAAAACCCTGAACAAACAGACGAAAAAACCAACATGGAGGATGAAAAGGGCAGCGCGGTGGACTTCTTCAACCAGCTGTGGAGCTTCGCCACGGACAAACACAACCAAGGCGTGTACAAACACCGTGTGCCTGGCTGTCCTGCTGGCGCTCCCCCTGTTGGTCCTGCTCACCTCCCTGGTGGTGTGCTGCCACTACTGCTGCTGTGGCTGTCGCCATGCCAACGGCGGCGGCTGGCGGCGGCGGCGGCGGCTGCTGCTGCTGCCGCAGGGGACACGGCGACCATGGCGCCGAGGTCGGACACAAAGAAGAAGAAGAAGAAAAGGGGGGGGAGCCGGAGGGACTTGTGGATCTCGGTGAAGGCGGGACAGATGACGCCGGACCGCATCGCCATGGCGATGGTGTAGTGATGACGTTGTTGGGGATTTATTTTGGGGGGGGGTGGGGGGGGGGGACGTGAGAGTGGTCGTTGAAGAT
This sequence comes from Urophycis tenuis, assembly GCA_036785325.1. NCBI lineage: Eukaryota > Metazoa > Chordata > Actinopteri > Gadiformes > Phycidae > Urophycis > Urophycis tenuis. The sequence goes on from JAXIVH010001231.1 coordinate 23,988, forward strand.
CACGGGCACAGGCACGAGGAGGTGTTTTGACGATGAAAAACTGAGAGTGAACCTCAGCTGATGTCAGCACGCTGACTATGACCAGACTGTGCACATGTTCTGTCTTTTTTTGGGTATTTTTTTTTTGGTTGTTAAGCGGGTTTCTGGACAATGTTTACGATTTGGTACTTTTACAAGGCAATATGGTTCACAGAAGCACATTGTGTGACTTGAGGGATAAATTGTGTGTTAACAGTTTTAAAAATGATGCCTATGGCCTGTCCTGCTCGACACCAGGAACATCGGAATGTGTGTGTGCTTGTCTGGGTGAGTGCATTTGTGACAAAAAAACACACAAACACTGGTGTAAAAGTGACCTTTTATGGTCATTGGCTCTGAAGACGCAGCGTCGTTAAAGGACTGCTCAATATAGCTGTGTCTGTAATGACCCGAAGCTATCCATTTCTAAAAACTTTGGCCTATTGCACTTTGAGAAATAACTGTTTGTCCAGCGCCGTTTTAAAGGGTCGTTTCATATTCTATTCTAGCTGGATGTCCCTCAACCTCAGTGATTCCTTGTTGAAAAGTCCAACATCCTAAAGTGCGCTTTAAAGCGCCACCTGTCCAGGTAATTGAATCGCTGATCAGAAGTGTCCCTCTCCCGGCTTCACCACAACATCTGGTTGCGTTTAGCACTCAGCGTGCAACATAAACAATAGCAGAAGCACTTGAGTCTCTGGGACATGACGTTGTTGTGTAAAGCACTTGTACGGCGATTCGGTTAAACAATCGCAACCTCTGGTCTTGACCAAAGTGCGTTGATTCCAAGAGAATCAAGTGCTGAGCGGTATTGTTAGCATTCGAGGCTAAATGCACTCGGGCAGAGTGCAAACCAGGGGATTTGGAGAAGTGACATTGCTTCTGGATGTTTTAGTGAACCCAGAGAGGAGACGTTTGCGATATCTCAATGGACCAGACCACTGCGGTCCTTTAATGGTGGACACCTGAGAAACCCATATATATATATATTAGATATTATAAACTGAGAGAAGATTAAAACACTGTGATGTATTCTCGGGACTTCAGGGCTCTTTAGAAATCTCTTAGATCGCTAGCTGGTTTTAAACTTCAATTATGGTATCCTGGTATCCTCCTGTTAGAGATATACCATGTGTGCGTGGGGCCTTTAAATTCAGCAGGCTATGTATTCCACATGCCTTCACAATGTGGATGCCCCCATGCCATGTTCCAATAGTTGTCCATGAGTATTTTTTTGAAAATGGTTTCCACTGTCAGTATTACATTCCAATGTTTACATGAATGAGTATTTTTTCCCTGCATCCTGTCTTTGGCTTATTCTTCTTTCTATTCTACTCCGTAGACTTTTTTTGGTGAAATAAAGAAAAAAAAGCTTTCTGTTTTACATCAGCTATGATTCGCTGTAGCCTACGCATTTCACAAGCACAAGTCAAGAGATTGGAAATTTTAGTCTTATTTGTTTTTTTTTTTTCTTTTCGTTTCTTTTCTCTCCCTCCTTGTGTTTTCTGCCCGTCAGTTCGTGCTGAACAAAGAGGCAGTGGGGACTCCGGGGAGGATTTGCCAATCTGTTTAAACAGCGAATCTGCCAGCCCAGATCTGGTATCTCAAGCAAAGTTCCCCAGCAAAGCTTCCCTCGCTCCACAGCCAATTATGCATGACAGTGTGTACTTAGGATGTTGCTTTGTACGCCGTTGTTGTTACACGATGAAAAATGCTGAATTCCACATATTATAATTTGTGCTGATTGCACGCGTTGGCTCTAATGCATGCACCATTTATTTTGACGCACAGAGACGCGCAAAGCAACAATCCACCACAACATGGAGGAGATAGAAAAGTAGAGAAATAAAGTATTTTTTTCTAGCACTGCAGATTTTTTTTGTTCTCATGACCTATAGGCCAAACGTAGGTTTGTGTATCCATTCTGATGTTAACTCTTTTGATTGAAAACACAACTCACAAAGCATGTTTTGCATTGTATAAGCCCACTGACATCTTCCAAGACTGCATATTTGTAAAGTAAGACAACATACAAGACAAGTCTATTTTCAGTTTCAAGCGGGCCCTTTGGGACCAAAACTTTGTGACATGAAAAAAAAAACATTCCACCTATTGCTATGGCAACATACAATGCCATGTAAACAAAGCTATTAATGTCTGGGAACTGTGCGCTTTCATTTTCTGATGGCATGCCTCCCTCTCCTCTCCTCTTCCCCTCTCTGTTCCTCCTTTCTCCTCATCACCTCTCACCTCACCGCCTTTCTGCTCCTCTTCCCCCTCTCTGTTCCTCTCCTCACCTCCTCTCTTCTCACCTCCTCCTCTCTCATCTCCTCTCACCTCACCTCCTTTCTGCTCCCTCTTCCCCCTCTCTGTTCCTCTCTTCTCACCTCCTCCTCTCTCATCTCCTCTCACCTCACGTCCAGTTTGCTCCACTTCCCCCTCTCTGTCCTCTCCTCACCTCCTCTCTTCTCACCTCCTCCCTCTCTCATCTCCTCTCTCCTCACCTCCTCTCTTCTCACCTCCTCCTCTCTCATCTCCTCTCTCCTCACCTCCTCTCTGCTCCACTTCAACCTCCCTGTTAATCCTCTCTCCTCCACTTCCCCCTCTCTTTTCCTCGTCTCCTCTCTCCTCACCTCCTCTCTCCTCCACTCCCCTCTCGTTCCTCCTCCTACTCTCCGTTCCTCCTCTGTCCCTCTCCTCTCCCCCCCCCCCCCTCTCTGTTCCTCCGCCCTTTTCTCCTAGCATCTCCTCTTCCCTTCCCTCCTCTCTCCATTCCTCCCCTCCTCCTCTCCTCTCTCTTCTCTCCTCTCCTCTTCACCTTTTCCATGACACAGCTTCCAGCCTCTCAGACTCCTCCCCCCTGAAACAAGCGTCCGCCTGTTAGAGTCAGCGCTGTTACGGAAAGAACGCGCCGGTGACTTACGGCATGCGCAGAAAGAGACAGACCGAAAGGCTAACACCCACACAAGCAAAGAGGGTTGTGTGTAAAACTTTCCAGTTCAATCACCCGTAGCCACACATATCTAAAAGCACACACACACACACACACACACGCAAACCCACACGCCCACACATACACACACACATTACATCCTTCTTTCAACGTCCAAAAAACATGACAGTGACAGGAGTAACGTGGAACGATGTGACCACTGGTCTGACTATACTGCATGCTACATGACAAAAAAAAAAAGGCAAAACAAACCCCAATTGTGTGAGATAGAGATACACAGAGACACACACATTTCAACAGAGGGCTGCGAGGAGGGCATGATACTCCTTCTCCTCATTGTGTTTATCCTGCCACTAAGCAAAGCACTTGCCCCACAGTGCCATGGCAGGAACCAATCTCCTTAGAGTAATTTGCAATCACGGTGGTCGAAATGCCTCATTGCATCAATGGGCTTTTGCGAGACATTTTCATTTTAAAGTTGAAATTAAATGCCACGGTAGGAATATCCGCCAATTTTTATGCAATCTTTTTTGGGGGGGTTTTTTAGGATTCTCCAAATTGCCCGGGGCAGCTTTTTATGAGGAGAATGGCCTCAACGTAAACCGCCTTGATTGGTTTCATATTTGAGGATTGTTCATCTTTTTATTTTATTTATTTATTTAGCCGGGCCCTGGGTTTCTTCCACAGAGGCCATTCCAATCCGGGCTCCTCATATATAAATGGCTTGCCTTTGACGGGGAACATGGAAATATAAAGAGGAAATTGAGGAGCCATAGGTCATCTGCCAGGATGAGGTAATAGCCATACGCACACACGCACACACACACACACACACAGTTCAGTGTTGACAGTGAACCTGGACCAAGGTGCTTATGTAGGAAGAGCGCCAATCAGTTAAGCTTCCTTGTACGTTTATTCATGCAGGAACATTGCGCTTATGAAACACATCCGTTAAAGTGTCCCGCAAACTCGAAGGCCTCAATGTAAACAAACAATAACTAATGCATCATCATCATCATCGTCGTCGTCGCCATGGCGCCCTATCACCGACCGGTCCCATTTAGCCGTGGACATCGTGATGCACTGCTGTCATCATCTGCCGTGAATGAATAGCGGTGATCTCATCACAAAGATGGAGGCGGGGAGGAATGGAACCCCACAGCGGTGGACAAATAAGGCAAAAAGGGCTTACCTTATCAGGTGTCAGGCGTGGAACGAGGTAATGGAGATAACTGTTGTTGATATCCCCACCCCCCACCCCGCCCCCACCCTCACCAGTCACATGGTCACCTCTGATATTTCAATTTAATCGAGAACATGGGCATCATACATCTATATTTATCTATGTGTTTTTGCAAGTGTCCTTGGCTACAGATAGGTTGCCTGTAAAACGTTATGGGCAACAGAGCTATTGTATGTGACAGATACATTAATGACAGGCATGGGCTGCAAATTAACTCTGACGCCTTAACAGTGGGCTTGATTGATGTGCTCTGTCATTGTCGCTTTAGCTAATAAAGTTTTCAATTAAGTGTAAAAGATTTTTTTTTTTTGTATGAAGTCACAGTCAAGGCAGGGTTAATATACTTTGTCAGCTGTCCAGAATGTAAAAAAAAAATTAAAAGAAATGTTGGCTTAGGTTTATTAGGACTAAGACAAATGACATTTGGCATTGTTTTGGCAACTGCACTGATTGACTGAAAAAAGTCCAGAGGAAGAGATTACACAGCTATGCACCAGCAGCACTCATTATTGACGTCGGTGTTGCATTCCTCAAAGCCATATTGATAAATGTACCATTGTTTGCGTTACTTCTGCCGCTCGGTCCACACGCACAGCCGGTTTCAGAATCAATACATTGATATAACTAACCGGCCAAACCAGACTGCCTAACAACAATATACAAAATAAAAAGTACTTCCACAAGGAAAAAAAAGGAAACTTTTTCAATCATAATAATACTATTATAGTGAAACTCTTCACTTGGTCGGTTGAATCTGAAAAACAAAACAACAAAAAAAATGATATATGTAAATTCTAACTCAGCTTGTATACAAATATGAGTGTTACGGTTCTGTGCTGTTGAAGTCTTTCTAATCTAATATGGTCTTTTTATTTAAATAGATTTTGAACCAGGGACACAGTTAAATTGGAATACAAGTATGTTTTTTTTTTTTTTTTTTCTTAATTTCATTGTTTTCAGTGGGGAAGTGTATACTGTTGTTGTTCCTTACAATGAATCACAAAGGACATTTTGTACCACAACAAAATGTTGCGTTCGCTCTTGGTTTGTCCCATGTAATTCAGTCACAGACACACTTCTGCTAATGCTATGAGTCAACAAATACACAATAAGTTAAATGACACTCCTGGGCGGCTGAAGGAATGAACGATGCCCAT